>BCFW01000004.1:973169-1221992 GCA_001599015.1 Apiotrichum domesticum | reverse complement strand
GGGGGGGGGGGGGGGGGGGGGGGGGGGGGGGGGGGGGGGGGGGGGGGGGGGGGGGGGGGGGGGGGGGGGGGGGGGGGGGGGGGGGGGGGGGGGGGGGGGGGGGGGGGGGGGGTTCGATTGCAAAACAAGGACCATTATTTTTATGCTATTATGCTCTATACTCCACGCTAATCTAAAGGTACTTACTAACTACCCTAGAGGCCTAGAGACTACTAGACTGTAACACGAGAGCTTCATGCTTTATCCTCATAAGATCCCTCTCGATAACACAACTCTGTCAAAAGAAAGCACAAGCATCCTTCATGGATTCTTGAAGCTATGATACTCTGATCTCTCTCTCATGAAATTCTTGTCACAGGTGCTGGTTGTCGTTTCTCTATTTCCTCTGTCTGTACAGTACTCCCCGTATTGTTACCGTGGCGGCTCGGTCATGTGCTTAAGTGCTTTTCGACTCTCCTCTTGTTTCCGCGATCCGCGCCCCTCTTTACCCCTGACAGTCAGAGCTGTGCACCAGTAGTGCGGCCCGATGGCCCGGGGTCAGTACAGTATATAAGTGGGGTCCCGGGGTCTGACGCCATTTGCTTCTCTGGAGTGATCTGTGCGTACGACATTATACCGTATACATACAAATACATGAATCAGATGCAAGCAAGTTGCAGGCAATTGGAGGTTGCTGATAGCGGCTAAAACAATAGTGTCAGTGCTTATTCCATTCATTCCGTTGGAAGAAGCCGAAGAAGTGAGGTCACACTTCAAGTTGTCGACTCAGATCCATTCATCCGCACCATCAAATGTGCATGTGTATCGCATCTACTTAAGCCATCATGACCATCAGCTCTTAAGATCTTAGGCCCCGTTCCATCAACTCGCACTAACATCTATCCACCATGTCGGGTCCTGACCCCACCGACCAGACTATCATTGACCCCATCCTCCATAGGGTGTGGGAAATGACCGTCCAGGGCATGCGCGCTATTGTCCAGTACCGCTCGAACAGCATTGTCATGGACGTCAAGATGCCGGATGGTATGCTCTTCACCGAGTCGGCAATCGAGCCATTGGTTTCCCTTGCGTGGAGATGGCGTCAAGAACATCTAGACGAGGAGCTTGCGTTCTCCCGTGAACTTGCGGGGGCCCTTCCCGAGAGACACCCGCGTCAAATCGTTCTCAACTGGCCCAACCTCCCGCCCATCGGCGATGGCTGGAATCGTGTCGAGGTGGACACAAGCGCCCTCCCGATCGCTGACAGATCGCCCGATCTCCGCCTCGTCCCCGTCGGCATCGGAATGTGGCTCCTTCACTACCTCAAAGGCGGTCCCCAGTTCGCTCCGCGACCGCCTGACCTCCGTGAATACTACATTCTGGATGTCCGACGTCGTGGGGTCTTGGGCTGTGATACGAAGCACTCCGTCGACAGGGTGAAGATGCTTCTGTCCCACTTTGTCACTCTCATGCAGACGCTCGAGGACGACGTTATGCGAGGCGTCGCGCCCCGCCACATCACGGACGGTGCGTCGCGCGCTCTATCGAGTGAGCTAACCTCCAGATGAAAGTGAAATTCTCCGCCACTACCTGAAGAGCGACCTGTGCAAGACTGTCAGCAATTCGGAGGGCACTCACATGATGATCAAGATTGACATGCTGGACTTCCGCCAGACTCCCTTCCCAAATGTTCTTGGGCCCCGTTCTGAACGTTCAGGCGTCGGTGTTGCCGCCGAGGGGCGGGAGCCACTCGTCGTCGCGCCAAGGGTTGCCCAGCCCTTCGTGGACACCGAGGGCGTGCCACCGCATTGGGAACGTACCCGTCTCTATCTTGTCGACAAGGACTCATTTTTCATCGACTTGTCTGCTGCGGTCGAGCAAAACGACAAAACCATGCTGGCCGGCATGCTCGGCTACGCGGCGTCCCAGTGGTGCGCCGAACTGGACCGGTTTGACACTCAGCTCGCTGCGCTGGCACCCGGCCACCCTCGGCTGGGAAGCATAGCTTGTCCGCCAGTCCCAGCTGTGGGCCTGGGGATGCAGCGTCTCGGCGGCAAGCCTGAGACTCCGCTCTCGGCCAAAATGCCGCTCACCATCGCCTACGCCGGCGACGGCACCTTCCTGATCGACACGCGCACGACCGAGCTGCAAGACATCGATGTGTCGCCGAACATGATTGTTGGCATTCAACTTATCGCTCCGGACCAGGCAACTCTGCTTGGCGGGCCAGAAGAGCCGATTCCCCGGTTCCTCACCCTTATGGCGCTGTTTGCCTCAGCACTGATGGCCGTCGCGTGGCCTCAGCAACGTCTCGTGCTTGAAGGTCAAGAGTGAGTTCCTCGCGGTCCACCTCGCAATCCAACCCTCTCTCCAGGTGTTTAAAGCCAAAAGACTCTGTGTCGCTCACAATGCAGTCCCTCAACGCTTCCGTGGGCCACAAACCAGACCCCTGCCGCGCAGGCTCTCCTCGCCCAGCGCTCCAGCCTCGCTCCGACAGTCCGGCCTCTCCCGCTCCGCACCTTCTCTCCTGGTGGAGACCCCGTTCGCTCCCGCCCCGCGTCTCCCGAGCCCGCGCTCACCGTACCAGCATCAGAACGCAAGCCGGACACTCCCGCTCTCTTTGCCCATTCACCTGACGGAAAAATTTACATGGAGCCGTACACCGGCCCTCTGGAGCAGTTCCAGTTCGGGGCCGAGGTCAACGACCCCTCAAGCCCGACGGGCAAAAGCCTCATGATTTACATGAGCGCACCCACACTACCCACTGGGAAGATCACTGTCAGTGATCGCGCTATCAACCTCCATGAAGTGCTGCCGACAGGGCCGCCGAGGGCCAAGCCTGCGACACCCGCAGCGACGACGAAGACGGCCCAGAACGCATCCCGACCCCGCCCCGAGGACATTGGTGCGGAGAAAGCAGGGTGCAGCTGTGTCGTCATGTGATTGAAGAAATGTTGGAAGATATCATGGCTGTGAGAACGAGTTAATACGATCTGAATGAGCGTGGATGATGATGGACAATTGAATGAGATTCGATTTTTAATATGTAGGACGTGGACGTTGATGCACTCCCAAAGATTCTGTTCGGTTCCGAAGACGCTGGGCGCGTTGGCTGGTTTCATTGTTGGAAACCGATGTCTCAGACTTGATGTAACGCCCTAATAACAATTTGTAATGCCGGACAGCACTTTGGTTAGAGCCCTAATGATCGATTCTAATAACATGATTTGTGTGGGCGAGTGACATGCTACATCCGGAGGAATGCAAAAGGTCACACCCCACTTATTGTGATTTCCACTTTCAACTCGTCATCTTGATCGCTTGTCATCCTGATCGCTTCATCTCTTGCTCTCTTGATCACAGTCCTCACAACTCGCCCCCCGTCACCGGGTTACTCTTGTCCACTCGCCACATCGACAAGAATCCTATCCTTTTCTCCTGTCGATCTCATCACCGTTCCGCGCGACTGTCCACGCGGCTCACACCCGTCCACCCCACTGTACAATGTCCCTCCTCGCGGACATGGCGGTGCTCCCGCGCCTGCGGTCTATGGCTGTCTCGCGTGTACGCGTCCGTAGTGTTGTCTCCGCCACGCGCCAGTTCGCGTCGCGCCCCACGCCCGCTGCCGCACGCCCCACAGTCAATCTGTCCTCCACCCGCCCTCCCCTGCTCGTGCGCTTCGCGACCGGTCCCGCTCGATCAGGGAATACCTTTGTTCAGCATCAGCGTGACAAGAAAGCCGCGGCCGCAGCCGAAAAGATTGTCGGCTCCCGCAACAACGAAATTCCCTTCCGGCACGTGCAGATCGTCGACGAGGACGGCAAGCTCGGCGAGCCGGTGTCCATCGCCGCGGCGCTCCGCGAGCTCGACTTCAAGACACATGCGCTCGTGTGCGTGAACACCAAACCGCCCATCTGCAAAATCGTGAATCTCGAGGCGGAGAAAGCGCAGGAGCGGGAACGCGAAGCGCGCGCCAAGATCCAGCGCCGGCTGGCGGTCGAGGACAAGGAGATCCAGGTCGGCTGGTCGGCGGCCGAGGGCGACCTCACGCACAAGATGGCGGTCGCGCGCGGCGTACTCGAAAAGGGTGATCGGGCACAGCTGATTTTTGCGATGCGGGCCAACTCTTCGGGCGGGGCGCGGACGTACATGCCCGACTCGCGCAAGGTGGAGATTGTGGCGCAGTTCGACGAGGCGCTCAGCGAGGTCGGGAAGCGGTGGAAGGACGACCAGATCGAGAAGGGCCTGTGGATCTGTCACTGGGCACCTAGCGATAGCGTTGCTGCCGAGGTGCGGGCCAAGACGCTCGAGGACGCGACGGAGAAGCGCAAGCTGCGCGATGAGAAGAAGGAGGCGCGCAGGCTCAAGGAGGAGGAGCGCGTGCGCAAGGCCAAGGAGCGCGCCGCGGGCAAGGGCCGCTAATGCCATTCGTCATTTTCGGGCTAGAAGATATAGGATACAACAACGTAGCATCACTTTTCATGCATTTCAATAACAGAAGCAGTCGCCAGAGGGACCAGTGGTGGAGGGCTACCGCGAAGAGCCACCACGGAGGTGACGACTGAAGGGCGGGGTATGGTCCTGGGGGCTTCATCTCGCCATGTCGTCACCTGCCCAATGTCCGCCGGTTGCCCATGATTACCGGGACTTCTAGTGTCCAACTCTTCCACTCTCCTTCTCTCTCTCTACCCTCTCCCACTCATGACACTCCCGCTCCCTTCTCTCTCCTCGCTCTCCGCCGACCGGAGGGCGCTGTATATTGCCCTCGCGCTTCCCCTCCTCCTGCGACTTCTGCGCGCGCGCCGTCCCCCGTCCCGCGAATCCCTCCTCCCACCAGCCGAGGAACGCGTGCTCCTCCTCGGCGCGTCGAGCGGTATTGGGAAGGACCTCGCGCTCGCGTACGCCGCCCGCGGTGCGAAAGTGTAGGAAACAGGAAAGGACTCGTACTGATCTCTTCCAGATGTCTTGTAGCGCGCCGGGCGGGCGCGCTCCAGGCCGTCCGCGATGACTGTGTTTCCCAGGGGCTCGCGCAGGACCGCATCCTCATGGTCCCCGCGGACGTCACCAAGGCCGAGGATTTGATTCGCGTGCGCGACGCCGTCCTTGAAGGTATGACTTGGAAGGAGTAGGGCTGACGACAGCGTGGGGCGGGCTCGACACGCTGCACGTCCTTGCGGGCGTGCCGTCTACGCGGACGCTGCTGCAGATTGCGGGAGTCGACCTCGTGCCCGAGGGAGAAGGGAAGAAGGCGCGTCTCGTTCCCCAGGCGATTGATGCCGCCCCTACCGCCCCAACAGCTCTCCCCACTGCTGCGGGGCTCGACGCCGTCGCTGTCGAGGCTAGGGCGTGTGCCGAGATCAATTTCGTGGGAACTGTGCTCGCGCTCGCGTGCTTCGTGAGTATTGAGAGAGTAGAGACAGATTCACTGACTCCAGCTTCCGCTACTTGCTTCCACCTCCAAGTCGCCCGCTGTGCACCACCTCTCGTCCGTGGCAGCGACGATCGCCGCGCCCTCGCGCTGCATCTACTCTGCGACCAAGTCCGCAGCGCTCATGGCGATGGAATCGGCGCGCGTCGAGTGCGAGGGAATGGGCGTGCGCTTCTTCTCCTTGTTGCCGGGCACGATCGACAACGAGTTCCGGACAAAGACAGCCACGTCACAGACTGGCGGCAACTGCGAAGTCCACAAGGGCATAAAGTCTGGCTGGGGCGAGTCGCTCCTCCTGCAAAGCAGCAAGGTCGTCGACACGATCCTCACGCACCTCGCGCTCCCCCCGGCTCCGGCGCCACTCATCCCGTACCCACCCTTCAGCTGGGTCGGCGCTCTCAAAGTGCCCCCCAAGCCAACGTTCTTCCTCCCATGGATGTACAAGGCCGCCACGCTCTTGAGCTACACCCCGCTTGGATATCTCTATGTCGAGCCGAACGCGCGCAAGAAGTATGGCCTCCGGCCTTAGTACAGTGTAGGTAATGAGAGGATACGCACGTAGTCGGATAGCCGGGCAATGGATGAACTTTGAACCATTTTCGGCGGAGTTACTCTCCGATTCAGAAGCAGACCACTACGCACTGTGGTATGAACATCGTCCAGGGATGATCAGACGGGTTCGTAACCATCGTTAATGACGGACATGCCCTACGAGGGGCTCGCCCTCCTTAAACGTACAAAGAATCCCCACTTTCTGAGTGAGGACCTCATTTTTTCTGGACCCCCGGGACCATGGGGATCAAGTGTATCCATCGCCTGGCCTTTTGATTTCTTGAAACGCACCCCACTCGGCCCAGCTGCGCGCTGAAACGTCAAACAAGACGTCATGCGAGGTCAATCTCGCGTCCCGATATCTCGTATCGCCTTCAAGATTGTTACGGTCCTCGGTGCCGACAAGCACCGCTCCAGTACATACCTTGCATGCCCTGGTGCATGATGATGCTCAGCAGCTGAAAATAGACCGGCGGCAATGTTGTCGTTCACCTCGGGAGTGATGGGACTGTCACCCGTCGCCCAGTGTGCCAGTGTTCACACCCTCCCACACTCAAAATTTGTCCCTGTGCCGGCCAGTCCGCGCTAGGCTTCAGAAGGAAACTCTAGTGTGGATAGTGTTGGCGCTGCAGACCTGCGCACCTGCAGCTTGCGGAATGCACGCCATATGGCCATATAGCCATATGCACTCAGGGACAGACATCTCGAGGAGTGCATCAGGACACTTTGGGACACTAAACTCTGCCCCAGGTCCCATACAACGCGGTGTGATGTGAGTGATGTCTTACCACCGGCCATCAGGCGGCCACCAGAGGCCACCAGGTCCCGTTATTATGTCTTGGTGGTTCCTGTATCCTGCCATCCTGGAGTAGCGGCATTGGGTTCAATCTATAGCGTCAGGTCGGCCAGTCACAGCACATGCCGGACAAGAACCGACCCTACTGCTTCCCAGCTTCGCTGCTTCGCTGAGACAGGAACAGGTCCATAACGAGGCGACGCAGCCATATGGCCATATGACCATGTGGCCCTACGCCTACGCCCAGGGCGGTTCTCCAAGCTAGCTCCATCCCACTGGCCGTTCTCGGCACTGGTTCACTCGCAAGGCTTATCCACAGGACAAGGTGTGTTTCACCGTTAGAGCACAAGTTTATATCCAGACTGACAATGTCCTGGAGACGAAGCCGCACCGCGAGGGCGCGAGGGAACTAGGCGGCCGACGGATACCGACGGCAGGCGATGGGTATATGGGTATCAAGGTGCAGCTGGTCACTCGTCAACTAGTCGTTGACGACGTACATGTATACTTGTCACTGTGACCGTTCCACTCACTCTCCCTCGTCTCTCTCGTGTTCTCTCCACCTCCCCGCCCCAATGAACCCACTCGTCGATCCGGCAGAATACAACTGCACATTCTACGGCGGCCCGACCGGCTCGAATATCTCCCTCATCGACCGCTGCTGTGGGCGCTACCCCGCCGTGCAGGGCTCTCTGGACTTTGAGAGCAGCTGTCTCGTCCCCAAGCGCAGCATCTTCCGCTCCTGCCTCGCAGAGGAGGGTTTCGTCGCCGAGTGCAAGGAGCTGCATCCGTGGGCCGCGTCGTCGGGGGCAAGACAGTCGCCGACGCGCAACACGCTGTTATGCCTCCTCCTCCTTTCCCTCGCCATGGGGTCCGTCCGCGCGTCCGCTTCCGGAAGCCTGGCCAGCGATTCTGCCGCGGGAAAACCAACACCAGCATCCATAAGTGCCGCGATTGAGGAGAGCTGCGGCGCTCATCACTGTTCGCGACTGGCGACGTTTATCAGTTCGACCGCTCGCGAGGTCGACGGTACATCTCCGCTAGCGAGCTGATTGTACTTCTGAGTGACCAGCTTGTTGTCGTCGTTGTCACATTTTAAAAACGCCATAGTCCACCTCTGTGGACTCGATTCAGCAATCCCTGAACATCCTACACTACCGCAAGGATCCCACGCTTCATCTCGAGCTCGGCTCACTATCGGCATCGGCACCCTTCATTTAGCCTCGCATCGACCACCACGTTCGCCCTAACCCCGGCGCTTACCAATTACCAACTACCTCGACCATGTGTGCGCTATGGTTCGACATTCTTCGCGTAACCCGGCGTACACCGACGTTGATATTTAATGGTGTGGCACGGGCCGGACTGTTTATGAGATCAGCCATAACTGGGGATGTAGAGACATGTGAACCTCGTGTATGTATTCCCTTTTAGCACCAGATGTCGTCATCACGCGTTCCCATGGACAACGCTGGGCGGCATCGTGCGCGGTAACCCGGACCCCGTGATCGCGATCTCACGAAAGCGTTATCATGTGGAGCACCAACATCAGCTCCGAGATAACAAATAGTCAAGGTCCAGACGGCGACTCTGCCGAACAGTGCGCTTTGTCAACTTGACATTTCCATTTCTGAGAAGCCCTAGCCACCAACTCCCATGGCTGACAAGCTTATAAGTCGAGGGACAGCAGTTGGGCCCCGCTAGGCGCACTCACAATGCTACTGATCCTCTACCTCTTCGCCACCGCGGCCGCGGAGCAGGTGGTGCTCTCCTCCCCCAAGTACGCGATCACGGTCGGTGACCTCGGGGAGTGGACGACACCGATCGACACGCCCGCCTTCTCCTTCATCGACACGGACGGGACGTACTGGTTCCAGCAGAGCGAGGCCGAATACGAAATCGACGCGTCGCGCGTGTGGGAGTTTTACTCTGGAGACGACATTGACACCGCAAAGCTGCACCCAGTCACGCACGCGGCGGATCCCAACGAGCCGCGCGACTCGAACGCCAACACGACATGGCGGTGCAACTATCGCTCGCCGACGGGCCGCGAGGCCAGCTTCCCGCCCACCCTGGATCCTAACCGCTACAACCAGGCAAACTACTGCGACCTCATGGGGCTGTGGGTCGATCCGGACAGCGGCGCGTGGCACGGCCTCGTGCACAACGAGTTTACGCCGAGTCCGTACGGCGACCGACTGCACTTTGACGCGATCGACCTCGCGGTCTCGCACGACCTCGGCGCGACATGGAACATTACCGAACACATCCTCACGAGCCCGTACCCCACCGTGCGCGGGGACGCGGGCGTGTTCTCCCAGGACACGTACTACTGGGGCGCGGGGGACCAGCGCCTGCTCACGGACCTGTCCAGCGGGTATTTCTACGTGTGGTACGGGTCGCGGGTCGTGGACAAGAACGGGACGTGGGTGCTGTTCTACACGCATGCGGCACGGGCCCCGATGAAAGACAAGATGGCCGCCGGGTCATGGAAGAAATGGTATGATGGGAAATGGGAGGAGCCGGGGCTCGGCGGGCGGGAGAGCAGTATTGTGCCTACTAGCTGGGAGAAGACGGGATACGTGCCCCCGGAGAAGGAGTACAAGCCGTCGACACCGGGTAAGGCGGCGGAGCAGGCAGAGAAGGGGACGGCGCCCCGGACGACGCCGCTGTTCTGGATGGACGTGAGCTATAACGCGTACCTGGGTATGTGGATCGGGCAGCCGAATAACCTCGACCGGAGCGGGGACGCGCCCCAGGAGTTTTACGGCACGCACGACCTGAGCACGCAGCAGTGGACGCTGCTGGGCGACACGGGCGACTACCGCACCGCAAGCAACTACCGCTGGCTCATCGACGCGGGGACGCGTACGAGCCAGGCGATTGTCGGCAGGGACTTCCGCTCGTACTGCTCCTATGGGTGCTCTGGCGGCCGGGATGGCGAGTATGTGAATCTCGCGATTGAGGGCCCGCCCGCCACTGAGGTCGACACCGCCAAGTCGCTCTTCATCGGTACAAACAGCGGGCAGTATCTCGCCACGCGACACGGCCGCGCCACCTCCAACGAAGCCGGGGTGGAATGGCGCTTTACGTCAACCGCCGACGGCGCGTACACTATCTCGGACAGCCGCGGACTGCTGCTTGGCGTCGACGCGCGTCCCCGCGGCCGCGCGTGGGGCACCGTCCCCCACGTCGCTGCCGAGACGGAGCAGGAGCCCACGGCGCAGCACTGGTGGGTCATCCCCTCGCGGGCGACCAACAACTCGCGCGAGGGGACATTCCGCCTCGTGAATCGGTACAGCGGGCTTGTGCTCGCGCTCTCGGGCGACGGCGCGCGCAGGGCCGAGACTACCCCCGGGCGCTTCTGGACGGCACCTGTCGGGCGTTCACGCGCGGATCAGGAGCTCGTGTTTGTGCAGCGCAAGTGATAGTACGGTTTCATAATCACAGACGTGCTGTATGGATGTGAATGAATGCTCCGAAGTCGCGTTGGCAGCTGTCGGACACCCAAACTTGGGACCCTGCGCCTCGCATAAGTACCCCCGACATCGTGGACGGGATACGTACAGAGCTTGGGGAACTCGGAAGTATGGCAGTAGCAATGCGTTGTACGCGTCAGGGGTGGGTTAAACCCTCCGTGAGATCAGGTCTGCTCCGACAAGTTGTCCCATGTCCCAATCCGGATATGAGCCAGACAATGTCAGCGAGTTTGGATCTTTGCTTCATCAGCTCGTACCTCGATCCAGGAGGCCAGGAGGCCAGGAGACGATGCCGCTACGTAAAGGACATTTCATGCAGACATGGGCGATCGACACACGTGGTTCCATATATTCCATAACACCGTAGCCGCGAAGCCGTAAGCTCATTAAGCTCAAAAGCGGGGCGGGGCACGGGCAAACTCTATTTCCAGCCGTCTGCGCTCGTTCCAGCGGGCCGTCCAACCCTTGGTACTCCGTCCGCCAAAATAACGTGCCGCCTCTTCTGCGCGCGCCAAATGCGCACTCAGCGGCGATCCGCACAGCGCACAGCATGCGGCATCGCTGTCGGGATCCTGTGTGCGATCCCCAACCTGTGACGTTTGCGCCTTCTTGCGCTCACTACGAGGTCTTTTCACCCACAGAGGGACGCACACTTTGACGATTTGGAAAGAAGGTTGAGAGGATCGATCGAGCTATCGAGGAGGGGCGAGCGCGTGGCACACCGCAGATGGAGGACTGGGGGCGCAATTGGCGCGACGGGCTTCACTGAGACGGGTGGAAGAGGCCAAAGAAGGAATGCATAGCTACCCCCTGTCCAGATGCTCTCGGGCAGGTTCATGTTGGCTTGAATGGCGCTACAGCAGCTCGGCGACAACCACCCTGACATCACTGGGACACCTACCACGGCCGGTTTAAGGCTCTTTCAGATGGCAAGTACTGTACGTACACACAAATGCCCCTAATTTCCGCTCTAAATCAAACGACGCACTCTCTAGCGATCTGGCGATCTAGCGATCTAGCAATGGGAGGGGACAGATGTTTCGAATCTGCGCGTGCGGGGGCGAAACACAGTCTTGATGGAATGATATGCTCGATGGTCCGCTTTGCACTTTGGCTGTAGCGGTGTTGTGCTTTGTTTGCTTGGCATCACGCGCACAAGAGCTGCACTGCAAACTAACACAGCACAGCGTACAGTGTACACTGCTCTCCACACTGCAACACAGTGCGACAGCTCCTCTGCAGGGGCATCATGGCAGCGCCAAATGAGTAATGTTGCCGCAAACTAGATACACATCCCACATGCACATGCGAAACACGCCATACACCCCCATGCCTGATACAGCAGTAGGCCAGCAGGGCTAGCCGGCCCTGGCCGGCCCAGCACACACAATAGAGCTTGCGGCATCCTTGGACGGAGTGGCAGAGAACAGAGATCAGAGACCGGAAATCAGAGTGTAGAGATCGTAGAGAGCCCATTCTCCTGTTGTTCCCCACTCCTCTTGCAGTCTTTGCGTACGATCTCTCTCTCTCGTCATTTTCTTTCGTCAAGTGTCGGTTGCCTGCCAAGGTCTCTTGCCATCTATAACACTGCCAAGCTGTCAAAGGTACGTACGTTTCGCCCCACCAACCGTTCGTCATGGCCACCACTATCCTCTCGCCTGTCACCTCCCCCCTCTCCGCCACTCACTCCATGGGCCGCAGCCATTGTCTCCTCCGAGCGGCGGCCCCACTCACCTCACTCCCACCCCCGCGCACGCCTCCCACTCAAAGCCCAGCTGCTCACCCAGACCAGACCAACAATCTAAAGCCAACAATGAGTGCAGACAGCGCGAAGCCCAGCGCAGGGTGAGTGTCTCGGATAGCGATACGGATACCAGTTCTTGAAAAGAGAGACGGGACACGAGAGTGGAGGAAGCGAAACGCTGGGGTTGCCGGCATGCGCCGGCATCCATAAAGTTAGCGGCCCGGGCGTCGTGCGCGTCGTGATCGGTCCGTGCTGAGCATGATGCTCGACGCACACCGACCAGTAGTCACTCTTCCATCACCGGTTGGGCGTGGGGGCGCGAAGCGATGAAGTCGGACTGCATCTTGTCACTCTGTGTACCGTCACTCTATACCCGTGAGCACCCCATCCCGCTCGAGACGGAGACGGCGTGTGATAGGACACAGAGGGACGCACACCTTGCGCCTCGAGGCGTGCTCGGGCCGTGCTTTGGCTTCTTGGAGCGATCTTTTTGGGTGTGGCGGGCCGGTCCGCCTGTCCTCGGTACTTGCCACCCGGTGACTTATGCTCTCCCAGCGCGGTGAAGACCTCTTTCTGTTTGCTGCTCGGCGGTCCATTGATGCTCGCATGCTTGCTTTACCAGTCGAACGTGACTGGCAGTGACAGCAGACAGCACGGACCAAACAATAGAAATCATCAGTCGACATTCTGACACAAGACACAGAAGCAGTACCAGCAGCTCCAGCAGCAGCTCGACAAAGTCGAATCGGGGTGGCGCTGCCATGTCCGTGAATCTCAAAGTCGACACGCACAAGGCAAACAGCCGCCCGCGCCTCGGTCGTCTGCCTTCCCTCAAACAGATCTCTGAACGTCTCGCAACAAACGCCAACACTTCCTCCACTGTCACCAACACCTCCGCTGACACGACGTCCACCGCGACAGTGACAGCCGCGACCACCGCAAAGACCAACACAACTGGCACAACTGCCTCATCGACAGCTAGCACCACGACACCAGCCTCCACATCCACTACGATGGTATCATCCTCTGCGGCAGACCCCCTCACCGACGTCACCACGACGACCGCAAACCTCCCTCTTCCTGCGATGTCGCCTTCCCGCAGCGTCTCCCCATCAGGCCGCCTTAAGCTTCCTGCCAGCGCCATGACGCGTGCCAACCTCAATCCTTCCTTCGCCAAGGTTGAACCCGAGCCAAAGCCTGAGGTTAAGGAGAGTCAGAAGAAGGACACCAACCAGGCAACACCCACCGAGGCCAGTCCCGTCAGCGATGAGCCAGAGGAGCTCAAGATCACACGGGACGGTGCGGAGCCTCTTCGAGCCCGCGCAAGCCTTGGTCACGGCCTTCCTGCGCTTGGGGACGGCGCTGGCGATAGCATCGCGGCCCCTGACGTCGTGGTTCGCAAGAGCACCCCAGGCGCGCAGGAGCGTTACACGAACGCGAACGGCGAGCATCCCCTGGGACACAAATGGTGAGCATCTCACAAGTCCAACGATCTCTGACATCAGGACGCTCCATTACGACTCCAAAACGTACAAGCCGGCGGCGGACGCGGTGAAGACGGACAAGCATCTCTCGTCATGGGAGGCAAACCTTCTCAAAGTTGGCACGTTCAACACCGTGGAAGGCTTCGCTAGGCACATGAACAATATTCGCCTTCCCTCCACGCTTGCCAAGGGCGCCAACTACCACCTCTTCAAGGATGACATTCGTCCTGTGAGTTAGATGGCTCGGTATCCGTATTCTTTCAAGCTGACGCGCAGATGTGGGAGGACCCTGCCAACCACAAGGGAGGCAAGTGGGTCATGTTTTGCCGCGGTTTGTCGCTCTTCGACATGTGCTGGGCCAACCTCGTGATGGCACTCGTGGGCGAGACTCTCGACCATGATAACAAGGTGTGCGGCATTGTCGCGTCAGCCCGCCCCAAGCTCGACCGCATTCAAGTCTGGACGAGCGTCGCCGATGACGTCGAGTATCTCAACAGTCTTGCCCAGCGACTGCTCGACACGCTTGGCCTAGACTCTCGCGAGACTGACAATATCTCTTTGGAGTTCACGGTGAGCATTCAAGACGACCGCTTTTGGCAATTTGACATGTCACACTACCCACAGCAACGCTGACGGTTGCAGCCTCACTCCGTTTCGGCCAAGATTCCGCCCGGCCTAACGAAGCTGACCCTGTCGGCGCCGGTTTCGCGCTCCATCTCGATGGCCAACATAGCGCAGAACGGCGACAATCGTCTCCGCCGCAGCCCCTCATCGCCAGGCGGTTCGTTTGGCGGCTCCTCCTCAACTCACACTTCAACCCATGGCCCGTCCCCTCTTGCCGCCGGCTCTGCCCCTATGCGTCGTACTGGCTCTGCCGGTGCCAGCGCGTTCTCAGGTCCACTTGGCGCAGCCCGTCGACTCGCCAGCACCACTGCTGATGCACTCTAAAAGGATGTTTTCTGCTCTGTGACAGAAACCGTCTCCGCCATTCTCGATTCTCCACTCAATACCACAGGTGTCTCGCAAGCTACTGCCCTTCACCGCAGGCCGCGTTACCTGACCTGACCGTACCATGCCCCCATCACGATACCTTTTTCGCCCAATCCGCATTCCAGGCTGTATCATGCAGTGTCACATCGACGTGCACCACGATTCCCTCGTCCTCCCCTTCTGGTTGTTTTATAGCTCGGCCCTTGTAGAGCGCTCCATACCACACACAATGTTGATGAACTCGATGATCATGTGCGTTGGGGGAACAAGGGGGTGAGGAGCTTGAGAGGACTCAAGGTCAGGACAATGAGGACAGTAGGACAGTCTCATCGTCGAGAGATCTCGTGCACTGCCTGGGGGCTGCACATGCGGACATCGTGCTGGTCTTGCGTGGCAACAACATAAGAGTCACGTGATTGACTGTTTCTGGACGCCACATTCGGCGTTTGTACATCCTCAGCCCTGGCCCACGGCCGAGTCGCGCGGGGCCCTAACAGACGGGACCGTCCACCTAGTCACCTCGAACCGAGTGCGTCTTCAGCAGTCAAGCAGCGTGTGCGCGTGCGCAGTGTCGCTCGCTGTGACATGGACGAATGCTGAATGCTGAATGCTGAACGCTGAACCGCATCCTGCGCTCTTCACCCACCCACCACCACTAATCGCTCCCTCACCATCATCATTGACGTCCTCACCACCCGTCATTATTATTAATCACCACAACTACACAATAGCAACAACACCATCA
This sequence comes from Apiotrichum domesticum, assembly GCA_001599015.1. Lineage (NCBI taxonomy): Eukaryota > Fungi > Basidiomycota > Tremellomycetes > Trichosporonales > Trichosporonaceae > Apiotrichum > Apiotrichum domesticum. Next base: position 1,206,792 of record BCFW01000004.1, on the reverse strand, counting down.
ACGACAACTACCACCAATCGATACCCGCCACGATCACCCCCACAACCCACACGGCAACACCAATACCTCAAACAGCATTGACAACAATAACATTCATTTAATATCGCTCCATCGTCCAGCTGCCCCTCCAAAACATCGCATCGTCACGTTGCCGCATTTGCACCATCCCTCAAGCCCACCTAGACGCGGCTTGCTTCCCCCTGTCGGTCGTTCACTGTACCTTCTCGCCTGGCACGTTGTACGCCCCTCTAGGGGCGTTGCTCTTTTCTGAAGACACAGTCGACTCGTCTACACACCCATCCTCGACCCATCACCTTTCTGCCCCTTCCCAGACTTCCGCCCTTCTCTTTCTGGAACGCGCACACTCACGCGCGTACAGCAACCTTAGCCTCCACTTTCATCAAGTTCGACACGCGCGAATCGGCGTTGAACAGCTCTCGTTAATCACATGTTCGGCGGCCGTGGGTACGCTGGGTACGCGCAGGGCGGCGACATGTCGTCGCGCGCTTCTGCGCTCCAGCAGGCGCAGCAGCAACAGCAGCAGCAACAACAACAACAACAGCAGCAGCAGCAACAGCAGCAGTCGATGGGCGGGAGCGGCGGATCAGGCGGCACACAGGCGCCGCTGATCCTCAACAACCTCGCCCAGCATCTCAACAACCCCCCTCCCCCGCAGACCGGCCACTCGCATCCGGGCGTGAACCCGAACGGCACACCATCCGCGGCGTCGTCGCTCAACAATTCATCTAACACTCCTTTCCCGCCGACCGGCGTCCCGGGAACATCCACACCCGCGCAGGGGACCGGCAAGCTCCTGCTCCTTCCCAACGGTACCGCACCACCGGCAGGCTCGGAGGAGGAGAAGATCTACCTCCTCATCACGGAGCTGCTTGACCCCGACACGCGTGAGACGGCGCTGCTTGAGCTCAGCAAGAAGCGCGAAATGTACGAGGACCTCGCGCTCGTGCTCTGGGGCGGCTTTGGTGAGTCTTGTGCGGTGGGGAAAGGTGGCAGAGTGAGAGTGAAACTGTCGACTTGGTTGAGGTTTGATCTCCATCAGCAGCACTAACAAACCATCTTTGTTCACTTGGTCGTGGCCGTTTCTGACAGTCCAGGAATTATGTCGTCTCTGCTCCTCGAGATCGTCAATGTATATCCCGCGCTGTCACCACCCGTTCTGACAGCACATGCGTCGAATCGCGTCTGCAACGCGTTAGCCCTTCTTCAGTGTGTTGCGAGCCACTCGGAAACCCGCAGCCTCTTCCTCAACGCCCACATTCCCCTCTTCCTCTACCCGTTCCTCAACACTACGAGCAAAACGCGTCCGTTCGAGTACCTCCGCCTGACGTCTCTGGGCGTTATCGGCGCTCTGGTCAAGCAGAACGACAACTCGGACGTTATCAACTTCCTCCTCTCGACCGAGATTATCCCTCTGTGTCTGCGCATCATGGAGACAGGGTCCGAGCTGTCGAAGACGGTCGCGATCTTCATCGTCCAGAAGATTCTTCTCGATGACCTTGGCTTGCAGTACATCTGCCAGACATACGAGCGCTTCTACGCCGTTGGCGCCGTCCTCTCCAACATGGTCCAGGCCCTTGTGGAGACCCAGGCCGTCCGCCTCCTCAAGCACGTAGTACGCTGCTACCTCCGCATGAGCGACAACCCTCGGTGAGTGCCTCGCGTTAAGGCTCCCTGTTTTGTCAATCCCGATCTGCTACTGACGTGCACCAGAGCTCGTGAGGCCCTCCGCGCCTGCCTTCCGGAACCCCTCCGCGATGGCACCTTTGCTGCCCTCCTCAAGGGTGACCTCGTCACCAAACGGTGTCTCCAGACCCTGCTCGTCAACCTCAACGAGCGCACCGAGTAGATTTCTATCAATCCATCTTCATCGAGAGTCCTCAGCATAAGCCCGCACTCCCGATGAGTCGGTTGTTTCCGAATACAGCCAGTCCCAGTTCAAGTCACATAACGCATCGCATTTGTGGAGTGGAGCAGCGCTCACTGCCACTAGCACATGCACCAGAACCACGCACCCACCTCCGCCATCTGCAATTGCACATCAGTCGATAGCTCCTGGATCGTCGTCTCGGTTTATGGCCGCGACGTGTTCTCGGGCTGTCTCATCCCATTCCATCCCCCGCCGCGTATCCGCGTAGTATTACTGCATTACATACGTCCCATACCTCCTCCTTAGCATCGGATATCTGAATGTACGACAACTGTACCCAAGCTCCTTATCGCGCGGCGTCGGTGACGACGGTCGAGGCCGAGGACGAGGACGAGGACGACGCGAGAACGACGAGCAGGCGACGAGCAGGCGATATCATTCACGTCACTAACTACTGACTAGGTACCCACTTGACTTGTCCTACTGTTCTCTGGGCAAGAGACTTGGTCGCCATGATCCATCCCAGTGATGGACGTGATGTGAGTGGGCGGTCTGGATCCAGGACACCTGGCCATACCTGGACCATCAGAATATTAGAACGATCAGAACAGAGCTTTGTCAATCATTGCGAGGAACGGTGCATGACTGGACTCGTGTCGATCGTTGTGATCTGTGCAATCCTGCCAATCCTGCGTCCTTACCCTGCTTCTAGCGTCCAGCGCGTGTGGGTTGGTCACCTTGCGTCATCTGTCAACGGCACTAATCGTGCTTCTGGCGCTGCCACTACGGCAGATAGTGCCTCTCGTTGCTTGCTCGGACGGCTTCTCAATGTTTACAGTATTCTGTTGAGTGCGATGAGCCCAGTCAAGAGCTGAGTACTGGACACTTCGTCTCTATTTCGCCTTCCTTTCCCATTCACCACTTTGTCTTCGTCTTCTTCGTCTTCATTGTCCTTCTTCATTCTTCTCCTCCCTCTTCAGCTGTTGCTTGTCTTCCACGTACACATTCATTCCCTTCGTTCCTTGTCGATTTCTCTTTGCGCTTGCCCGTTGTCATCGCGGTGGTTGCGCTGTCTATACGCTTCCTACGCTTTACGACTCTCTGTCCTTCTCAACGTCCATCTCTCGGTCCCTTGTCCTCATTCCTTTGGCATTCTGTCGTCCATTGCTCTTATCTTCTTACTTGCTCTTCCGTTTCCTGCACTCTCCTTCAACAGCTTCATACTCTCACTCTCTCACCCTCTCGACCCCTTCCCTATCCCTTTCGGCCATCGCCTCATTCAAGTCGATCACGCCCATCACAGCTTCCCACTGATGGAGGAACCGCCAAAACGAGAGAGGAGCATTGGTAGGCAACAGTTACCGTCGGCTCTTTCAAACAAGCTTCCTTCTCGCCGTGCGATAACTCTCGGTTCCATCGACTCTTCGGATGCAAGTGCACCACTCCGCAGCCGTCTGGGCCCCCGGACGTCGATGCGTTTCTTCAACCCAACCGAGGCGGAACTTCCCGAAGTAACCACCACCGTCACCCCGGGCAAGCCCCGCAGTCGTTCGACCTCCGCCCCCGGGCCTCGCTACAACCCAAAGCTTTTCCCCGCCGTTGGATTTGACCTTCCAGAGCTCCATACTGAAATTCCCCTCCCGAAGAGAAACATCTCCCTCACAGAGTCCACCCCTAAGGCTCGTGAAACCACGCAAATGCCGCCAATGCCGACAAGTCCGCCCATCATCCCAACTCCAACGCCAACGGTCTCTGGCATTCCTATCCCGCAGTCGAGTATTCCACGTCCGGGAGGGCGACTCTGATCTCGAGTGCCGGCACTTTCCCTGCGGAAAGGTGCCCCGACAGCCGCTCCGAACTCCCCTCCCTTGAGTCCCCTTAGCCTTCCCTCACCAATCGCCTTTCCAGCCCCATCAATCTTTTCGTCCATGATGCGAGCGCCTCGCAAGCGTATACCAACTGCAACCCAGGACAGCAGCTCCCGCAGTCTACCTTTGCGACAGGGATCTCTCACGTCCTCATCATCCTCGTCAGTTTCGAAACCCCTACCTCAACTGCCACAAAGTGAAAACAAGGTCGGATATCAGTCTTTCTCGGCCATGCTTTTCGAGCAAGACCCTTCGTGGCCAACAACTGATGAGAAGCTGAGACGGCAAATACAATCACCTGAGAACTTCAGCTCGGGCAGCTCAAAGAGTAGCTCAAACACGCAAATGATTCTGGAAAAGGGGGATGAGCAGACAGGAACCCCGTCGGAGAGTGCAATGTCACGGACAACGCGCCAGAAACATCTCATGGAGAAGGATCACGAGCTCTCGTGGGAGAATATTGCCGTTCCCGACGCTTGCGCTTCGGAACCTGTCGGCATTTCGAGTGCAAAGGCATTTCTGGCTAGGTGTAAGAGAGTCCAGTCGATTGCCTCGCTGAGGAACCACACGTCTATGGAAGACCAAGGGCGGATCAGCTTTCACAAACCCGCAACTCCGAAGTATCGTTCACCTACGCCGCAAGGCCTATCGATTTCCACGGGAGACCCAAACTCGGACGACTTGGACAGAACGTCCAAGAAGGACTTGGACAAGCCATCAAGGAACACGGACAGTCAACAGGTCGACTCATCTCTCGCTTACCTAGAGTCTGAAGGCGATGATTCCGAGCTCTCAAGGATTGACTTCCGAATCAAGCCGCAGCCTGGATCGTCTCTCGGCGGCAGACACCTCCGATCCACCTCTAATGATACCTTTCTTGAAGGCCCGACAGCTCCAACGCGGTCTCAAGCTTGGCACAAACGCACGGTTTCGTATGGGTCTACATCGCAGCAATCTCACAATGGTGGCCATCAGTCATCACTTAGTCGACATTCTCTCGTAATGTCCACAGACGCCCGCAAACCCCTAGGGTCTGCTCGAGTTGTCCCCACATCTCCGTCATCCGTCAAGACACTCCGACGCGATTGTGATCAATGGCAGATAACTTGGTCATATAGCTCTGCAGCTTCTTCCCCGCGAGGCAGAGTCGACTTTTCTTCGCGAGACAGTGACTCTACGCCTATCGGAGAAACACAATTGACTCGCTCGAATAGAGAGCGTAGATCTTGCGATACCATGGCTGCCACGGCGGCCGTGGAGGACACAACGTCCACCAGGTCACGAAGCACCTCTTCCCGTACACGTCGCTCGTCTAGGCGCGGCCCAATATCGTTTCATGCTCCTCCAGGTGCCGACTGGGCGACAGCTAACGAGATCATTTCCTCCCCTAATCGGCTCTCCCACCGGCGCAACCTTTCCCAGAGCAGTACTGGTTCGCTTATTGACCATACCGTCTACACACTTCCTTCACTATCCCCTGTACCTCCAAGTGAGGCGAACAGTGATGAAGGAAAAGAGGAATGGCTCGAGAACAGCTACGAAGCGCCGCCTACATCTACCGGACCCTATGTGGGGCCGTATGAGGCCGTAAGAATCTCCAGAGAGCGCGATTCTAACTTTCCGCCCTTCTATTTGGACATGTTCAAGCCGAAAACAGCTTCCTTAGACAAGAGTGAATCTCAACAAGTCCAGTCTCGAGTTACACCGCCCAGGTCCGTTGATGGGAACTGTCCCCTGGAAACAAGCAGCATCATCAATCATTGCCATGAGATCTGTTCTGACGAACCGATTTCCACGCCCAAAAGCCCCTCGGCAGCAAGCAGCATCATCAACCATTGTAATGAGATCTGTTCTGATGACCCGATTTCTCCCTCAAATGGAGTAACTGTACCGGAATCACCTTTGAAGCAGTGGTCGGGACGTGATTGGGCTGAGGTTCTCCCTCGTAAGGTAAGTACTCCACCTCCTCGTACTGAGCTCACAGCCAGGTGATGAGCATGATTTTTCACCACGTCCCCGTCGAGAAGCTTCAACCATTCCTGGACCTGTTCAAGCACAAACCTGTCGCCCACTTTCACTTGACAGTATGTAGAATCTACATACAGTATGAGCTCTGCAACTGACCTCTAGCTGGACGCCGTTGATGCAATTCTGAATCGGTCCTGGGAGGAGGAAACACCCGCCTCAGAATGGCGTCATGCTCTGCTGTACTGTGTGAAGGAGAAACTTGCGCCTTCGCAGGTTCATCTACTCAGCCGCTGTCCTTTCTCGACCAACACGCGCCGCCGAAATTGTTCTCACGACATGGCGCTTCACATTTCTCTCGCCAAAGAGCGTTGGGCGGAGACCGTACGTTCAGTTATCTGTATTGGTTACTGACGGTGAAGACACCTAACTCTTACAAATTAGAGTCCCACCACCCTGTCTTCCCCGATACCGATCCTTACGCCTTCTTCAACACTCACGATGACCTTTATCATTGCCGTCGTCAGCACCAGGACGAGGTTGACTTCGTTTGCAGGAACCTGGTGAAGTTACATTACGAGCTGCCCCCGGGAGAATCCCACAGCACTCTCGAGCATGTGGTCACGTCTCAGCCGTTCAAGAACATGTGGCGTCTCATGTCGGAGAACGTGATCTCAGCTGAGTTCTCCTGCACCATTCGGCTCCTGTCGCAGGTCTTTTGTCTCTATCTGGGTGCGGCAACCATGAGCTGGCCGACCAGGCCGACCAGAGCGGTATGCGAGCAACTCCTACCTGTCCCCCAAATTGATTTGGACGGAAAAGTCGTCTGGGATGATGTTTGGGCCATTGTCACAATTCTCGGTGAGGCCACTTCGAGACTGAACTAAGCTGATGCCCAGTGCCGCTTGCTCGTCACTTTGTGGAAAGTGGTCACTACATCGGAGACATGAGGCGTGCCCTGGAGATCCTCCCCCTCCCCAAGCCGGTACTGCCTGTTCCCAGTCCCGATGCCCCACCCGATACCGTATCGGATTGGGCCAACATCAGTGGACTGTGGCATATTGCCATGGGAACATACCCGTCAAAGGCGGCGTTACCCCTTCTTGAATCCTGGGATTGGGTCCAGTTGACACCTTGCAGGAAGGAAGAGATTGCTGCGGTCTTATTCCCCAACGATCAGGCCGAAGCGCCACACGACCTTGGGTCCCTGGAGACGGCCCTGCCATGGTCGAATGCTCGTCCTCCGCTCTACTTTCACGGATCCCGACAGTCCAACAGCGCCGACCAAGTGAATTACTATATCCGCGGGATTGCTCGCCTTACCACGGATGAACCTCCCGAGGTTCGTATCAAGATCATCTTCCACAATAACACCACCCTTCGTGATGAAAAAATCTTCGAAGGCATTCAACTTGGTGGCTGCATGTCACCGCGCGGAGCGATGGGGGTAAGTATTCGGGGGCTGCCTTCCATGAGGGGGCCGATTCTAACAGCACAGGTGGCATCCTCTTATCAATCACTAACGCCCGACCCGTTCGCTGAGCTTGTGGAGTCGGGCAGGGATTCTTCATTGGGGCGTGTCCATCGACAGGCAGTGGTTGAAAGAGTTCCGGATGTGTACCCGTGCTGGTTCTTGAAGCTTGAGGCGGGAGATGTGTGACGGGAGTGTGTAGTGGGTGACCAGATGGAGCACAATGCACTGTCGGAACTGTAGCCTGTACTTGTCTGTAGGAAAGTGTGGTGAAAGCAATGACAGGAAATTGTTGCGAACACACAGACCGCGACCACTTTTGGGGGGTTGCGAGGACGGGTGTCATTGTTGTTTGTGTGGTGCACTGACCTCCACCCAAACAACCTCCACCAGGCCTGAGAGATTCACCTGCGAAGGCGACGGCAACAGTCGTGCTTCAGTCTTCAACTCTCTTTCATCGTTTACCATTACATCTGACCTCTTACATTTCAAAGAGGGCCGCTGGAAACAGGCGACATGTCCAAACCCTCTGACTCACGCCTTCTGGGCGATTCACAGTCGCTGCGCGTATCCTCGGAATCAATGACGTCGCCGAGTTCCAACCCCTCACAACCGGTAGCACCTGCCCATATGAACAGCCCGACAAGCCAACAACAGCCAAATGACACGCTGCGAGAGAGCAGTTTGCTCCGTCTGCCAGTAGAGGTGCGTTAAGAAGACATTTATTCCCATACAGTCAGTGCTTACACCCAGCTCCTTCACAAAATCCTCTTCCACGTCGGCTTCAGGCAGCCTGAGGCGCTCGCCCCTCTCGCGGCGGTGTGCCGCGGCCTGCATGCCTTTGTATACGACGTGAGTGCTTGCTCCTTCAAATACCCCTGGCAATTTGCGTCTCGTATCCGTGTTCTAAACCTGAGTCGAGAAGGGTCCGACCGCACCTGACGCCCGACTGCCAGACTTGATCGCCGGGCTAGGTATGAGGCTGTGGTCACGACAACCCCATTTGCACCCAATGGCACGGTATTGGGCATCTCTTGCACTTCGGGTCATGCGGTCGTGCGCGTACTCTTCTCCACTACGGGTGTGGCGGCGCCCTCGCGTTTGCGCTCGCACTCGTGCTGCGCCCGGCGCTTCTTGGTTCATGTCGTGATACGACAGACTAACGCCAGAATCCTGACACCGCTCTGTGGCGAGACCTGCTCCTGGTGGAATGGAACGACCCGCGAACCGCCGGCGGAGGCACGCGGCGCAACGACGAGATCGACTGGCGCAAACGGGTGCAGGATCGGGTTCGCCTTCGACGTCTGTTTCCACGGTCACCTAAGGTGGATGTGGAGAGGCCGATACGTGAATCGCAGATGCACGAACAGCTGGCTACTCTGCGTACTGCTGATTGGCCTTTGCCAACAGCCTCTGATAACACCCTGGATGTCACAGAAGTGCCGGTGCCTGCCCCGCGCCCCTTTCTCGTGAGTGTTGTGGTCGAGGCCATCCTTGTGATCGAGATCAGGATGGGCTCGTACTCGGGACGGACTGCGGAGAACGGTCGCTCCGATTTTGTGGATCGACTGCCGAGATGGCTGGTACAGGGTCTGTCTCGCTCCGGGTTTTCTGGCGATCCGAGCGGCGCCGTAGCTCGTCCGTGCGCTGCTACCAACCCATGCTTTTCATGCTGTGGATGTTGCGGCGCTGCAGAAGCTCACTGTTGCAGGTACCAGACCTTCATGAACATCTCGACTTTATCTGCGACACCATGTCTGATATCTACCATGACATGCCGGGTCACGATCTGGAAACGGGTGAGTGCTTGCCGCGAACGGTGAATGGTGAATTCCTCGGCGATATCTTCAATCACATCAACTTCCGGGATCTGTATCTCGACTGTGTTACGAACATCACCTCTTATGAGCATCGGCGCACTCCCAGAGGACGACCTAGGGCAGCATCTGTCGCTCAAAATATGTCCTCCGCTGTGGCAAGCCCAAGTACTGGACAGAGTGGAATCACCACCGTGGAAGCACCATATGTTCCTCTTCATTCTCGTCCACCTCGGGGGTCAACCGGAATCCATCTGGTGACAGGAAACACACGGCTCGCGCAATGGAATTCCCTCCGCACTTACCCGTTCCGGGGCCTGAACCGATATGGAGCATATCGAGGGTTTCTTCGAGAACTGGTGTACGGTGCAAGACACTATCGGGCAGATAACGACTATGGTCCTTTTAATCCTGACGGCTCAGTCGATTGGCACCTGCTCAATGCCATCACTACAATCATGGGTAAGCATGTCGGCTGGTTCCCATAGCCTCTAACCGCAGCTTGTAACAGGGAGGAGATTGTGGCCAATAATGATTTCGGATTCGGCCCAAGAGACTTCTCAATTGATGTTGATGCTGCCCGGGGCATGGGATTCCGCGATATCACCCGTCCAGCAAACCTAGGCCCAAACGAGGTGTGGGACTGGGCTGGCGCTGCTGGGGAATGGTTCAGTTGCTATGCCTTTTTGAAGTGAGTGTCGATGTCCAGATCGGGCTCGGAACAAGAGGGCGATGGCCTTGATGGATCATCGTCAAGTCTGAATAATGATGGGTGAGGCGTCACGTCAACAACATTCACACGTAGTCATCAACGACATACATACCCCAATCGCGGTAACCTTTACGTTGCCGTGCCCTTATCCGAAGGATTTAGATTTGAGTTTGCGCCTGTGCCTGTAGTACCTGGACAGCGTTCCTGTACCTTGCAAACCCATTCCGACTTCCCGTCGACGCTGCTGACTGTTCAGTTTCATGGATTGGAGCGCTCTGAACCACCCTGAGGTCTTTGATGGTCGCCACAGCCTGGATCTCGACCTCGAACACTACATGGAGGCTGTGAGCGAGAGCACGGAACTGAGCCTATCAGTATCGCATGATCCCGACGCTGCATCGGCCGCCTACTCTGCGTTGACCGGGCGGCAGACTACATTCCCCCCACTCGAAACACACCTCCCATACAGCACGCGCCTACCTCCCGTCTACTTTCACGGCGTGGGTCGTCTTGCAGATCAGGAGATGCTCGAGCTGGAGACTCTGGAGTCTGCATCGTTTACTCGAGGCGTCGCGCGCCTAACCACCGACAATCCCCCAGAACTGCGCTGGAGTCTCATCGTCAGGTACTCAGATGAGGACAGATGGAGGATTGAGGGCGTGCAGATCGGGGGACGGCTCAGTCGTAGAGGCTTCTTAGGGGTAAGTGGATATCAACTGCCAGAAATCACGCTGGCTGGCATCGGGAAAACAAGATGAATAGCTGAAAAATACCAGATTTGGACCGAGTGTGTCAAGCATAGAGATTCACCGAACGGTCCCGTGTGGTACTGGAAGAACCGACCTGAGGAATGACGGTTAGAGCGCCTCGAACGCCTCGAGCCAGTAGAGATGTGTGCGTCCCAGTGACTGGATAGCTTGTCAGCGCACACATCGTGGCATGCACAAGCATAAGATGCATGGACATCGTTGGACGCTCGTAACTAGCGCCGCCCACCACACCATCAGTCAGACGAGTAGTGGGTTTTATAAGCGCGACATCTATCTTTTGGGTGTGAGCAACGATGTTAGCGTGCAGTCTAACCGCCGGTAGTTGCTCTGATAACTGGTTGGTGCACGATCGTCTTAGTGTATTCCATCAAGCGATCAACGCGATGCAGTACAGTACATAGGAGCTGCCCACTAGCGACACGCCGAACCATACCTGTTCTAGTCATATCTAAGGTGTGGCTCGCTATCTGCCGTTATGGACATCGGCGCCAATGTGTCGCCGACGCCGTAGCGCGACTACCTTCGGGGGCTAATGCTGAGATGGCCAGTGGTGCCGCCATAGTACTGTATGACATTAAAGCGGGAAGACGTTAGGAGAGAGCTACAGTATCAGCCAGTGTTCAACGTGAGTCAGTAAGAAGGACGATTGGAGACAATGCAAGTCGGACCACTTAACACAGCGAAAACCATCTTTGTTCGTTTGTTTGAGTTCAGTATGCAGCCAAGGTCGTGGAATCTGGGCGATTCCGAATGAGTGAGTAATGAGTGATTCCAAAGTTATGGTACAGCGCAGCGATGACACCAATGGCGCTGTCGATCACAGTCCGAGCGCACCAAAGATCGACAGACCGAGGTGGCGTCGGATCGCCGACTCTGTGTGATGATCGCTGGTCGGCTTGCAATATTCGAGCACAATTGCCCAAGTGGCTTGAGGACTCCTGAAATCCATTAGACTGGCCGTTTTGGTCACTGGAAACGACCTGGAATCCGTTAGACCACGACCCGACACGCGCTTGTACAATAGAAGGAAGAACAGGCTTCCAGTCGACCAGGGAGGCCATCCCGGAGAATCTTTGGGGTTACGCCAATTCCCGTTTTTCGATCTGGCGTCTTTGAACTGTGATGCGAACTATCGCCTTCATCCCCATTGTCAACAGAAAGGCACGCGTAGACATCCCTCAACCCTTGCTCACCACCGAAGAGAGCATGTTCCCTAGCTCATAGATGTCCAATGCAGAAACTTTTGTTCACATCCGTGCCCATCGGAATGACCGTCGACACCCGCTGTAAAGTCGGTTGCCCACGGCACATCGCCGGCGGGCAGGGGCGCAAAGAACGGGAATTTTGCTCAATGAGCCGACGTTGTCTGCCCTTCCTCCCTATCTCATTCCCGTTCCCCCTCATTCCATTCCCGTTCCCCCTCATTTCATTGCCGTTCCTCGCCCTCATCCCATTCCCGTTCCCATTCCCATTTCGATACCAGTTGCCCGGCCTCCATGTGAGCAGGTGATCGTGAACGAGTTACTCCTTCGTAACCCCCATGCCGTACAGCGGTCTTGGCCTACATGGAGTTCACCCGGTTACCACATGCCCTCTCTTAGCGCTCAGCGGCCCCCGGGCGCCCTTCGCATTCCGCAGTGGCTCAGGTTGGCACTCAGGTTAGGACCAATGGCGGACCCCAATTTGTTTCCTGGGCCGCTTAGATAAGGTGGTGCGCCCCCGCATTCCTCAAGCTCAACGGAAAAACAGGGATATTGTAGGATAGCTGGAACAAATGGCCCGGCTCGGAGCACGCAGATAATGTCATAGGACACGCACGAGAACTCCCCGACCCCGAGTAAGCAGCTGAATCACATGAATAGACACCCCGGTTGACTCAATAACAAATAACAAACGGCGGCCAGAGGGCCAGACGAAAGGGAAAGGGATAGCGCCATCGCGGGGTAGGTTGTTCTCAAGGAAGCACATGTCTCTTCTGGGCTTTTACACAGCCGCCTTAGCTTCCCTCAGACTCTTCCATTGTCCTGCGTCGCAGTTAATGGCGACATCACCGACCGACCCTATGTGGGCTACGGGTCTGCCGAAATACCATGCGGCGTTCCACAGGGAAGAAAGAGGGCCTGAGGAATGTGCATACCGCGTTCCACCCGCCGAGCACTTGAATCAGAATCCAACGTAATCCAGCACCTGTCCAGAATTCCTGGGAATCCCAGCCAGACACGTCGGAGAGGGGATGATCGGTCGCCGTTCTCATCACCCCCTTTGTCTTGCTTCAATCTCTCCACTCTCAATAATAGTTGGCTGAATGTCTGACCGTATTCAGGGTGCCTGTTGGAGAGAAGTGAGGTACAGTCTCGTGTGGCAGGCTGTGTAGCCTGCGTGTCGTAATCGTGCCGATCAGCTAGTGACTAGCTTCTGGGTAATCGACTAGCCCCGTTAGTGTCACGCTAGTGGCATGTTCAATCCGGGCACATGACGGCCCTCATCAACCTCAACGCCGAATTCCACAACCCAGTGGTGTCCGACGCGGCGCTGAAAGACAGGTCGCCGCTGTTCCCGGCGTCTTGACTCCGGTACTTTGGTTTGCTGAGACATATGAGCTACCAAGCGGCAAATATAGTGTCACGTGCGCAACGACAACACCTCACCAGCGGTGTCCGTCATGCGCCGTGTGGCAGTACAGTGCCAGCTTTCCGTTCTGGGCGTTGCGGGCAATTCAGTCATGGGCCAGATGATGAGCGGAGGCCTCCCAGCCGACCGGCTCTGAAGGCAGCGGTGAAGACCGCAGTGGGTAAGCACGACAATGTCAATGGCGAGCAAGACAAACATTCAAGTAGGAAATGAGGATAAAATTCTAAATCGAGACCTGGAATGCGGTTCAGACGACGCCAGGTGCCGGGGCGGTAAGGTAGTCAGTCAGCGTGTGAGAATTGCGTAAGCAGCGCGCAGTCGCGCTCGCGGGCTTGGGTACGCTCGCATGCGACTGACAGCCTCGGGTTGCAGTGGCACACCTCTGCGACAGGCTGGAAGGTCAGCTGTGCGTGACTCACAGGACATTTTTGGACTAACAACATGAAGTAAGGAATTGCCACAAACACGAGTCGGAGGAAGAACTATCGATGAATCTCTGTCCAGTACGGTATGAGTAGATCCTCAAAGACATGCTTCACGGCGAATGAATAAACAGGAATCCTTCCGCGGCCAATCACATGGAAAACACGATGCACCGCCTCTGCCACACTCTGGCGAAGAACCCAAAACGAAGAGTAAGGTTTAATGACCGGAAGCTCAAGCTTCGATCCCACCGCGTCCACCTGCGAGAACGTCCAGCAGCTGCGTCCGCTCTGCTCCTCCAGGCTCGAACAATTGCTCTGCAACACGACTGTCACCCACCCAGCCTGAGTTCCGGCATCTTTCGTGATATCGTGCCCGTGTCACTTCGGATTAGACACCAAACTGAACTGTGCATGGTCGTAACGTCGTAACAGAGCCTGTTTATGCGATGCCTCGCTCGCAATCAATGCCGAGTAACGCCATCTTGGACTTATGATTATGCAAGACTCTATTCGAAACAGCGACCTCCCCACTTCCCTTATTTGTGCATTACCCTGCCCTGTCCAATGGGTTGGGATGATCGGGTCTGATTCATACGCTGGATACGACACGCAATGCAACATAGTTTAACCGCGTCGCTTGCAATCGGTTGCCAGTCCACTATGCGGCCTCTCGGGAATAGGGAGCATCGGGAGGTCGGGATCTCGGGATCTCGGCATGCCGTGATAGCTCAAGATATTGTCATGCGGAGTAGGGTAAAAGCACCACTCTGCATACGTGCGACGCTTCCATGATCGACAGTGCTCCTAACTACTACATTCCTTATCGCACAGCATACTGCGCCGAAGTCGTACAGCAATCACAGTGCCGATTCGGCCATTGGGCTTGCCTACGAATATGCAACGCAGATTGGCTGCCGGCTCGTAATCTTGATGGAGGGATGTCGAGATGTCGTAAGGCTTGCATGCTCCTTACGATTGTGACTCCTTGGTTGCGGGCACTCGACAAAAGCCGAAGTCCAACGGATGCGCAGGAAGATTAAGTTTACTCGACACACGCCCCCTCCCGTGTCGTCTACCGTCGACTTGTCGACAGTTGTGCGCGGGGATGCATCAATTTGCGCTGTGCGCAACGTCGCAGATGACCATCGGATGCATGCGCATGCATGCATCGCTTGGGCCAGATGTGGCCGGAGAGGTCCAGAATTGCACACTATCCGTACTCCACTGTTTACAGCCGCCTGTGCCAACTGTGCAGTTCCTTGGGTGTTCCCACTGCGTAAGCTACCTGCGCCGCTGATCGACAGGCGTTCCTAGGTTCCTGTTCATCCTGCAGAATTCCTGATCCCTGTTCCTCTGTGCTTTGTGGCCTGTGGCACTGTGGAGTGCACAGTCTCCTGAACGCCTCGTATGTAAGTGCATTCAGCTCCTAGCACTCCTGAATGCCCACACATGCAACGCTTTTCGGGTACAGACGGACAATTGATCGAGCAGCATTAACATCAATATTGCTGGACGCCTCCTGGACTTGACAGGGGACGCGATCGACCCGAGATTGGACAGACATTCGGTTCCAAATACGCAGTAGTACAGAGCTTACGGTCCGAAGCGCCTTGGTGATCCTGGTGACAGCCGAACGGCGTGTGGCGGCGAATAGGATCGGAGTAACAGCCAAGCTTCCGAAGATTGGCGTGCGCCTCACACACGGGCTGTCCATGTCGCTTGTCTCAATCAGCTCCTCTAAATGTTCCACATCTTACACTCCCAGCCAGGTCCGAGCTCCATAACAACCGAACCAAGGGAGCCCACAGAGCTTCCAGCGCCTACAGAAAGA
The DNA here is from genome assembly GCA_001599015.1 of Apiotrichum domesticum. Classification (NCBI taxonomy): domain Eukaryota; kingdom Fungi; phylum Basidiomycota; class Tremellomycetes; order Trichosporonales; family Trichosporonaceae; genus Apiotrichum; species Apiotrichum domesticum. The sequence continues at coordinate 1,191,414 of BCFW01000004.1, read as the reverse complement.
TGCTTTGCCTTAGACAGGGATGGATAGCATTTTTCGGTTCTGTCTAGGTTATGCTCGCTGTCGCCAATACTTCTGTCACCGCCACTGCCACGAGCGCAGTCGGCGCTGTCGTGATGTCGCTCTTTCCCTCCCTTCCCCTGCCGTAACTCTGGTCCAGGAAAAGAACGACGAGAGGGTCAGTGCTTTCGCGTTGGGGACGACAATTCGAAATGTCTGATGGCACGATGCCTGTGAGGCTGCAAGTCAAGCATGTAATTTGACAGTGTGGCGCCTGCTTCGGCACGTTCACGTTGGAAGAGCCACACAGTAGTCGCAATCTTTCGCACGCTGCTTACGTCTTCGACAGGGTGCGTGATGAGTTCGAGAATGTTGCACTGTTCTGCCGCTCGCACCAGCTGTCATGCAGGAGCTAGGGAATGTTGCCAAGTTGAGCCTCTACTCTGCTTGTGAGTTTTACCAGCCGGGAGGGAGCATACGGACAGAACGATGGTGTGAGCGTTCCGTAGAATAGGCTAACGACGGGTGTATCCTCGCCACATACTCAAACGTGCTGGAATGTGTTAGGGTGGAGCCACTGGATTACTGTGCAATCAGTTCCAGGTATCACCACTGTCTTACGGCCGTCGATACGCTGACCTCGATGAGGCCGCAACGGTCGTTTAACCTGGGTATGGGCGATATCATTGCGCTATTGAATGCGGTACGCATTTTAGGCCCTGAGGCATTGCAATTCTGGTGACACGCTACCCCTAGCAAGAGCCAGAGGAGAGAGGCAGCCGCACCCACATGGGAGCTGGTGACTGGGAAAGGGAACAGGCAAGATACCCAGCCATTCGTCTCCCCCACCCACGACACCACCCATGCCCGGTCCTACGTTGTATCCAGGATGGTGCTCAGATGGATTGCAGCTGTCCGCCTCGTTCCCGCTGAGTGATCCTCCTCCACATTGTCCTGACACGGGGGGAGACACTTCAGGAAACAAGCACATCTACTTCATCCCCCAGGGAGAAGCACTCCGTTGACGGAATGTGGGGGTTGTAATGGTGGTGATGCATCATGCGTCGGATTTGTGGACCGGGCGACGTGTTTGCGAGCCCGTGACCTGGCATTGTTGACAAGGACCGAAAGGCACCGCGAAGGGCGCCCACAATCGTTATGTTACAGGGGGAGGGGCGTAGGGGGCCAGTGCACAGAGGCAGCAGGGGGGATGCAGGGTGCACGGTGAGTAAGAATCCTCAGCTGTGACAGGAACACGTCATAATCATCAGCGTAAACGGCGCTCGGACCTCATGACCCTCAGGAAGGGAAATCAGCTCTCTCACTTTTGGCCCAGGGCGGGCTGGATGATGAGAGGTGAGGGCGACGGAGAGTGCCCAAGACGCCATGATACAGGGGTATGTGTGAGCGGGGTATCTGTCGGCCGAAAAGAGCGATCTCCAGACGGTAGATTAGGGTTGGACGCTAACCAGATAAGGGAAAAACATTGCAATTCAGATATCTAAGGGTCCTGAGCACTTGGGCCCCAGATAGGTCTCCGGGACAGGGCAGGACCCAAGGAGCTGCAGAGAGGCTGCAGGCTGCACGCCCAAGAGCTGAGGGGCAGGTGGGGAATGTTGACCGGGTGCATGTTGGTTGGTGTGGTTCTACGGCGAAGAAGCTGGCGCTAGGGGCCAGGGGGGTCTGTGCATTTTCTGATTATCGCCATATCACGGCCTTGTGTTGATGCATCTGCAGAACTAGCACGCGATATGCGATACAGCTAGCTCTGCTAGCGACCCAAGTGATGGCTACGAGACTACAAGACCACGGCCGGTCAACACGCCAAACGATAACAAAACAGTCCAGTAGTGGACATGCATCCATGCCATTGCCCGTTGAGCAGTCTAGACTGCGCTTTACAGACCCTCCTCGGTCTCTGATCGTCTCGCCGTTCACCGTGCAGCGCGCACAGTCGGCCTAAAAAGGCAGAGCAGCGGTGGATTCCGGGGCACCACGGCCTCGCTGTCCAATCGTCTGCCACTGCGCAGCAGCTCCGTGCTTTGACAGTCAAATTCGACAGTCATCGAATGGGACAACCCACTATTAACGACCACTTCCGTCTGTCATGGCTAACTGCCGCTCGTCCGTGGGTAAGCAGTCGTTCCAGATACCCGGACGCAATGTATCGGATCCCTCCTCGATCTCTTCCATGTTGCCCTTGACTAGCTTGACTCCCTTCCTCGTCCCCACTTCCTTTCCCTGGCATGCATTTCTTTTCCTTTGCCTTCTTTCCTTCGATCGTGTACCTTGTGGCCCATACGTTCCACCGCGCCTCACCCGCCGCTCTCCTCGTCCCTGTCATACAGCATGCATGTTTGTTTGTCGAATCTCAATCAGGACGGCACAAGGTCGAGTGAAGGGTCTTGATGGCCAATCGTACGCTAGTGAAATGTGTGTAATGTTAGCTGCAAGGCTGAAAGACGAGGGCACCACCCCGAACCCCTGGCTCGCTGATGATCCCCAGGTCACAGGCCGCCGCAGACTACAGTCGTCACAGGCGGGATCCCGGTGTGCCAGAGCATCTAGAATACAGAATACAGCGTGTCCATGCATGATGGCGGGCACGGTGAGGGAAGGACCGGAAGGAGGCATGAGGCCATGAGGGACAGTACCGGACGGGTTTCCGGTGCGCCATGCGGTTCACGTCGTCATCCTGGTTGCCAATCCGTCCCATTGTCCGCAATTGCAGCAATCAGCAGCTACCAACTAGCCGCCAGCGGCATCAGCTGTCCTCTCCTCCTTCGCCATCGCCGTCGTTCTTCCTCTCGATGGCCCACCGTGCTTGGCCTCCCTTCTCTGCCCCCCCTCTGATCCTCTGGCCTCATGCCCCGAGTTCTGTGTGCCTGCGCCGCGCGCCGCGGCACTCTCAGCGTGCAAATGCATTCCGCAAACGAACACAGCAGACCACCAACCACCCTTACTAGCAGGGTCCATCGATCCCACCGGGGGGTCTCTCTACTCCTATGCAGCCCAGAAGGTGGAGCAGGCGGAGGTCTCTCTTGTCTGGCACGGTACCCCGACTCCGGCTATACCGACTGCGACAGGACCAGTCCGTTTTTCCAGCCAAGCCAGCCATACCGCGTTCCCCCCCAGTTTCCCTCCGTAACCGGAGCTATTGAGCTATCCAGCGACCAGAACGCTCACAACTCGCAGCACGCAGCTCCCGACAGCTGACTAGCAGGTCACTGGGGTTCATCCTTTCCGTCTCCTTATCTTGACGGACGACTGTTCTTCCTCTTTGTTTCTCTTTCCTACCTTGCAACATCCAACGCGGCCGGTTCCACCACAAACACACACCGCCCGCATCTCCATCCTTCCACCCCTTCTCCTTTCCTTGCTGGTTCACTCTCTCAAAGCTAGGTCGGATCACTACGATCGCGACCCCTTGCTTTGCGGACAGTGGCTAGGAACCAGGAAGGTAAGGAAGGTGACGAGGTGGTTTTTACGTGCCTCGCTGCCGGCCAGACATTAGCCACTCAACCCAAACTTGCTCAATTTGGGATCGCGGGCACCTACCTACCTACAACAAGTAGTGTTTGGTGGGTGACCGCGCGATCGTCGGAGCTCTGTCCTCTGCAGACGGCGCGCCTGTGCTCATAGGAATCAGCAGATCAGCAGATCAGCAATCCCCTGTTCCTTCCCTCCTTTCTCCCTCCCTTCTCCCTCCCTCCCATCTCCGTCCCAGAGACCATTTTGTTATCATCGCCTCTTGCTCTCTCTGTTCTCTACTCCACCTCACCATCACCCACACCCTTTCCCCAAGCCTCAGAGTAATATTCATCAACACATTCGACGCCTCGTTTGAACCTTGTCGCCTGTCACCCTTTTCGATCCCATCCCCCCGGGGTCTGTTCTGAACGCAAGCAACAACCGCTAAATACGAGCTCGCACTTTGGGTTTTATCCGCCCTCCCCCTGCTCCCACCCTATTGTTTCTCTCCCAAACCGCAGGGTGCCGACCGACCTTGGGTTCAAGTAATCGAGACCCTCAGTCGCGTTTCCCATCTCGTCATCATCATATCCGAACTCCTGAGAGGAAAAGAATCGGTGAGTCGTGCCTGTGTCTCTTGATTTCTGCATTTTGTGATTTTTTTCGTGATTTTTCGAGCTCCCTCCCCCTGCCCTTGCTCTTTTTTGCGGCCACTCTGTACCTGGCTGAGCCTCTTGCGGGTCCATCGCAGGCTCGTTCGGCCACGGTGGCCCTTGCCCCTTGATGATTCCCCCCTCGTTCCCCCCTCAACCCAACCTTGACCCTCCAAAGCCACTCGGTACCGTGGACTTGCTCACTATCTGTGTGTGTGCAGTGCACGTAGTGCGAGCCGTGCGGACGCTCCAGCGCTTGTCGCTTGCTGTCCACCCCACCCCCCTCCCCCCCCCTTCCGTCCGTACCTCAGTAAGGTTTGGTCCCTTAGACCACAATTCTGTCCCTTCCTCAGCTCTCTGAGCGCCTCAGCCCGGTCCGGCCTCAATCGGACCGTGGTTGGGTGGGTTGCGGTGCAGTGCCGCCCTCCGCTTCTACATTGCCTCGGGCGGGTCGGGGGCAAGAGAAGCGACAAAGTGGAGGAGAGGCAGTCGGTCATCATGCCAGGTCCCAAACCCATATGCCCAACAAGTGAGGACCATCGTGAGCTTCGCGCGACAGTCCCATTAAGTGGTGCATGTGGGTGGGTCCATGCTGCATATGCACGAACTCTCTCAACTCGGACTCTCTCACTCTCTTTCTCCACACTGTCCACAATCCATCCCATCTATCGCCGTAACTACTACTGTTGCAGTAGCTTGTGTTCCCCCGTCTTCCCCACACAACTCACACTCTCAACTTGATCGTGTTCCTTGTCCTCTACACCACACTGCGCGCATTGCACCCCCCCGCACACCCCGCACGCATCCTTGTCTTCCAGAGCTACCAAAGCTACTACCGCCACGGCCCTCTTCGAGTCCTCACCCTTCCACTACACCGTCTCATATACGCCCCATCCCCCTGCCCACATCCCCCAACGCACACACTTCCAATTGTCACCTAAACCCGAAAAGTGACTGACTCACCGACAGCCACTTTCGCCTCTCGCACCAAGCCAAGCCCCGTTCAAGTACCATCTCGTTGCACCGCCCGGATCCTTCAGATTCTTCAGAGTAAGTACATGTGCGGACGGGTCACTGCATGCCCAAAGTCACCGTGCTCACTAGCTTCACTTAGTCTCGATCAGTCGCGTCTCCGATCAGATCGCCAATCAGCAGGTCACAATCCGCATCGCATACGCCCAATCCATCAGATCGCTGTCCATCATCCACACACAAGCGTACGGCGCCCAAGTCGCTCAACCCTGCCTTGCCGTTCTCTGCCTGAATCGACCCGTTATCGTATTCTGTCCATTGCTGCACCAGTAGCTTGTGCCGAGGAATCCTCCAGCCTATCGATACAGCCCCGCGCTCTTCGATAAACCTCTGAGAGACAGTTGGCTTGCTCCTTCTTCTCGTTCCATCTCGCCACAGTTCCGCCTCCACGAGCGGTTCTCGACGTTTCAAACATCGGCGCTTCCTGTGGTCTCATCCTCAGGCCTTCCTCTTACCCTCAGTCACCAAATGATGATAGGACAAGGATACTACTTCGAAGATACGATCAAGTCCAGTAGTCCTACCACAGACTTTGCCTTTCAACCACCGCCACCGCAAGAATATAAAGCACCGCCATCCCAGACTGTCCCTCCTGTGCCATATCCGCTTACTATCCCACCGCAGGGCCAGTTCAGCGGCATCCCTTCGTCTGCTGCGGGCCCGTTCACTATTATGTCCGGAACGGTCACTCCGGTTGATCTCTCCGTTGATACAACAAACGCCTTGCCTCGCATTTCACGCGACTTTGCTCCTCCGTCGATGAGCGACACCCGTCGTCCGGCTACTACGGCCGGATCACTTCACCGGCGTGAAGACGCCTCTGCCCACAGCAACGGCTTCTCTAATCCGTTTACAAGCTCACCTGCTGATATTGTTCCCTCGCAATCTTCAGCTGTCGACACCCACTACCAATCCGACTCCGCGACATCGTGGCATTCGCCGACCACCACGCAACCCATGTCGTACCCTGCAACAGCTGTCGGTGTGACGCACTACAGCAACGGCCTGCTCAACCCGGCCGCTCGCACCGCATCCGTCACCCGCCCTCAGACCAGTGATGGCCTCCCAAGCTATCCGTCGCATGTCAACGGCGGTGGACCGCTACCTTCGGCCAGGAGCCTTGTTGCTCAGTTGGGTAGCTACCAGTCGAGTGCTGTGCCGACTACATACACCTCAGTTGGAGGCCAGGTGATGTCTGGCTATCCAGCTGGACGTTATGGGTCGTATGACCAAAACGCCGGTCGCTACAGCATGAGTGGGCAGTCCAGCGAATCGGATCTTCAGTTTGTCTCCCTCCCTGGACCGATTGCACCCCGCAAGCGCTCTCGTAGGCGGTATGATGAGATTGAGCGCATTTACCACTGCAATTACAAGGGGTGCGACAAGGCATATGGTACCCTCAACCACTTAAACGCCCATGTGGCAATGCAGAAGCACGGAGAGAAACGCCTCCCAGCTCGTAAGTCACAATCTTTTTGTTACATTTCCCTTTTAGCAACTGGCGAGTGTCAGCGGTAAATTGACGGAGAACAGAATTTAAGGAGATGCGCAAGGAGTGGCGCCGAAAGAAGCGTGATGAGGCCGCCGAGGCAGCGAACAAGGAACTCCAGGCCCAGGCCGTTGCCGCAGCTGCGGCCGCTGGTGTCGGCCCGAACCCGTCCCCCTACCAGTGGGAGAACCGCCACTCAACTGCAGACCCTTCTAGCCTTTACTCCAGCTATTCTACGTCGGCCTCCGTCCCAGTGGACTCGGAACCTTATGGGCACCATGGCTCTACTAGTTCGTTATTTGCAAGCGCCCCAACGTGGTCAAGCTCTGACACGCGTCCCACAACAGCCAACACCGTTTCGTCTGATGGATCCCCAACGGATGGGCGTTTTGGGTACGGAACCAATGCGTGGTCGAGCGTGTATGGGCGCAAGCCTGATCTTTCGATGAGCAGCACACAGTCCGCTGCCGCTCCACCAGCGACGTTCACTCCATACGGCATGAACCACCACAACCTTGTGTGACATGACCCTCGATAATCTCGCCTGATCAGTCGATACATGCCTCTTGGATCAGGCTGCACCATTATGCGTGAGGGCAGATTAATTTGGCGTCCAACTCAGCCAGTGAGTAAACGAGGAAGAGGAAATGTGCTCATGAACAGTCGGCATTGCCCATGCCATCTGGTCATTCTCTTTGTTTTTCCTTGTCATTTTATTTTCGTTCTTACTCTATTTTTTTTTTCTTTACCAGAGAACCCCCCGAATAGTGAACACATGACGACCCCTCTCTCCTTTCCTCTAGGCGAGGTGCCAAGATCATGCTAGGTTAGAGGATTGGTTGTGTAGCGATACATCCCTGTAGCTTGTAGTAGGCGTTGAAAATATGAACTGCGTTACCACTTGATCCAATGGACTCGGCCTCCCCTCTCTGATGAAGCACAATGTGCAGCAGCTGGTAAAGCGCAAAATGCGATTGCATGATGGAGGCACCTGGGGCATGCATAATTTTTTTACAGATCGCTGTTAGCTGTCGGTGCGCGCCACGCTCCATTATGTCACGGCAAGGAACAAGGCAGAGTGCCACACGGAACATGACAAGCGACGTGCGGTCCGCAGTGGGTCCGGGAGACGAAGCATGGCGCGAATGTACTCATGCCTTGCTATGAACAATAACGTTTGAAGAGGTCCACATGGAGCGTTTGTGGATGGATGGCCGGTGGGGAGCCAGTCGGTGGTGGCAGCAGACAAGCACTAATAGACTTGCAACGGCACTCCGTACTGACCCCCAAGCTGCTCAACAGTACAGTGAACGCGCAGACGACCACTCTTCAACCATTAATCATATTTTCTGCCAAAGCCAACCTACGTTCAATCAGTATTCTCCTTAAGAGTCGACAAGCCAAAAAAGCCCCCAAGACATTGGAAGCATCGGAGCCACCGCCACGTCCACCACAACCACAGGCACCATGCCCCCGCCCGCCCACGGCCACAGGCACACGCACGCACCGCTGCGCCGCCGGGCGGGTCCGGCTTTGGGCCTGATTCTGACATGTCTGGCCTGAGTGAGGCCCGTGGCCCGTGGCCGGTGGTGCCGTGGTGCCGTGGTCTGTGCCGTGGCCTGTGGTCTGTGCTCGGTGCCGTGGCCGCAGAGTGCCGTGGCTCGTGCGGCGGTGGCGCAGTCCTCCAATTGCGGGTCCGAGACGACGGAGAGCTGCGCCCCGCTCGAGCGTAAACCTTCTGACGCCTCACACCTCACACCTCACATCTCACACGGCCCCGCCCCCACTCCCCCACCGATAACGCACACCAGTCTCCGCTCCGCGGTACCGCTGGCCAACGTGTCGGTCGGAAATCCTTTATTGCTGCACATGTTGCTTACCTCTCTGCGGCGCGCTTTTCCAATACTGGACGCCAGCAATAGCAAGCACAAGCMCCCMCCCCGCCTCGAAAGGCACGGTGGCGGTGGTCTGGGTGGCTGCGAACCACGGATCCGGCATCCGGGTCTCCGCGTGAGTAGTTAGTTAGTTGTGCGGTAACTCGTATTGGACGTCCATGTTGGGTGCGCCATGCGCCATGCGTCGTGCGGGCAGAATGGCGGCCTCGGACTCGGATACTGATGTGGGGTGTGTCGGGCCCCGCTCAAAATCCGTCGGGCGTCATTTCCTTCTTGAATTCCAGTAGCGATGCCGATTTCTAAGAATAAAAATCAGAAATGTAGAATACCAGCCGCAGCGGTGGAGCGATCAGGAGCCTAGAAGCGCAGGAGCAGCCATGTACTGTATTCTCCTGTTCAGGATCGCGGTGCTGGTGAGGAGACACGGTGGCAGCAGGTCGCAGGGTCTTCTACGGCGGTGCCACGGCACGGCCCTGTGTCACTCTCCACTCGGCGCTGAACCTTGTGCTGGTGTCCTGATACCGGCCGCCACCGCAGCACAGAGTGGACCTACCGACGGGGATCAAGTTGCCCGCTCCGGGTCATAGTCTTCGGGTTCCAGCGTGGAGAGGGTGTTGGATAAGATGAGGAATTGGAAAGAGAATTACAAAACAAGATGTCAAGGCGGCTCGCAGGGCGGCTCGCAAATCAGATCTCTGCAGTTTGTCCAATTCCTATCTAAGCGCGGGATAGTCACTCTCCTTCGTCAGTTTGAAGGCGACACGAACAGCTGAACAGCCAGACAAATATGTCAAGGTCCGACCTGCTCCCATTGCCTGAATCCCGCGCCTATTTCTCGTATTGCTCAGAAATGCACGTCTACATGGGTGAAAGCTATGGAGGGTATGAGTATTCACATAATTAATTGCTGAGCCAGAGGGCCGGGACATTAGGGTCGTTGCGGTGCACACTACTCTCTCTAGACACCCGCTTTTGTTAACAAGAACTTAACCTGGTCTTGTTTAGAGACCAGTTGCGGCAACCTTGTCGGGGACAGTGTCCTTGAGGTGCTGGACAAGTGCTGCCAGCTCAGCGCGAGTAGCTTCGCTTGTCTCGTCCGCGTTCTCCGGGTTCAGGTTGTAGGCGAAGGCCGCTAGGAGCTGGTCGAGGTGGGGCTCAAGCACCTGGGGGTGGCTGCGGAACAGCGCGAAGATGCCCTTGTACACTGCCGTGTTCTCGAGGGGATCAAAGTGCAGGGGCATAACCGACACGAGGATCTGTGCGACCTGGTCGAGAGGAAGGGCACCGGCGTTCTTGACAATCATCCGTCCAAGAGCACCAGCGGCGTTGTCGCGGGCGTTGTAAACAGCAGGGGGAGACTTGTCCGCGACCTGGAAGAAGGGGGTAAGGACGCCAAAGAGAGCGGGGAAGTGGTGCGAGAGGTCCTCGTCGGTCTCCTGGATCAGAACACCGGCGGCGAAGGCCGAGTTCGAACGGACGTCCGGCTCCTCGTCCTGAAGACCACGCGAGATGACCTCGAGGAGAGCGCCGGTGAACGGAGTGACACCGGTCTTGAGGCCCATCATGATCTCGCCAAGCGAACCAATAGCCATCGAACGCTCCGACGAGATGCGCTTCGGCTGAGCGTACATCGAAATGAGGGGGAGAACCTGACCAAAGGCCTGGCCGAAGTCGGGGCCAAGAACGGCAGCCATGGCGCCAAAGATGTCCGTGGCGTTGGAGATGAGCGCAGACTCGTATTCGGACGAGTCGGCATCAGCTCCAGCGGCCTCGTCATCTCCGTCGGGGTCCTGCTGGCACAGCGACTTCTTCTCAAGAATCTCAACAGCACCGTTGGCAATGTCCTCAAGGTGGCCCTCAACGAGAGCAGGGCCACACTTGTTCATCGTGTCCGCAAGCTCAGAGCAGAAGAGGATGACGACAGACCTGTTGGGTTAGCTTTGCTTAAAACGCAACAGAGTGGAGTAGAGAAGGTGAGGTTCAGATAAATGTATGGTAGTCTCAGTGGGATCCTCCGTCTTGCGGGGCCCTCGAAGTGAGCTGAGTTAAATTTATCATCATTTAGATGAGTGGAAGATGGACAAGTAGGGAGGCTCGATACGTACTTGTCGTCCTCAGTCTTCCAAGCCTCGATGAGCTGGGGAAGGATATGGCTGACCAGGTTCTTGACGTCGTTGTGGAAGGGAACCTTGACAGTGGCTCCAGGCTCCCACTTGGGAGGGTTCGAGAGGTCGTAGAACGTCTTGATGAACTGGAAGAGAGCGCCGACAGCCGACTTGCGGATGCCCTCGTAGTAGTGGTCGAGAAGGCCAATAAGGACACGGACGCAGTCCTCAATGTAAGGAAGGAACGCCCCCTTGGTGGCGTTGAAGAGCTCGCCAATGGTGTCGGCGGCAACCTCCTTCTCGATGGCGACGGCCGAGTTGACCTTGGAGAACATCGCCTCGAGAACATCGAGGTCGGTCTCCTCCTCGAGGTCCTCCTCATCGTCCTTGTCGTTCGCACCAGTAGCAAACACGGAAGCGTCGCCACCAGTGGCACCAGCCAGCTCCTCGATGAACTCGTCCGACGACTCGGACTGCTGGCACGAGGCGACAAGGGCAGGGACACACTGGGGAAGGTACACGGCGAACTTGTCCTCAAAGACCTGGGCCATAACGCCAAAGAAGATGAACGAGGACTCGCGCAGGCGGGTGTTGTCCATGGTAAGAGCCTCAAAGGCAGCCTTCATCATGTTCTCGAAGTAGGGGGCGAACATCTCCGCGCCGACAGCCTCCGCGATAGTGCCGATCGTGTCGGTCGCAACACCACGGAGGTCCATCTCGTCCTCGTTGCCCGAAAGGCCGATGAGGGCGGTGAGACGCTGGATGGTCTGCTCGAAGTACGGGCGGAACTTCTCCTTGGCGGCGTGGGCGGCGGAGCCGATCGCACCAGTGACAGTGATCTTGACCTTGACGGGCCCAGTCTCGAGAAGGATGAGCAGACGCTCCATGAGGAGAGGAAGGTAGTTGACAATGTCGTCACCAAGGATCTCGAGGTACGAGTCAAGACATGTGCACGCGTTCTTCTGGGTCGACGGGTCGACGATGAGGTCGAAGAGAATGGGCACAATGACCTGGTGACGAGTGGCGCACTCCTCCGAGAGCCACTCGCACATGCAGCCGAGGGCAATGCAAGCCGCCTTGCGGACGACGACCTCGCTGTCACAGAGACCACCCTCGATGACGGGCCAGAGCTGCTCAACGTGGGGGCGGATGTACTCCGAGCAGCCCTCAACGGAGACACCAAAGGCCATAAGAGCAGACTTGCGCATGGCGGGGTTGGCGGACGACATGTACGCCTGCAGCTGAGTCGAGAGGACGGGGAAGACCTGCTGGGGCGGGAGCGACTGCGACAGCGAGTCGAGGCAGCGGAACGCGAGACGCGAGGGAGAGTCCTCGTCGGCATCCTCGGGGTCCTCCTCGCAGCCAATGGGGAGGAGACCCTCAATGATGGGCTTGGCGAGGCCGAGAGCCTGAACCTTGGACTTCTTGTAACGGACAACCCAGGCGAGAACATTCAGGGCACCACAGCGCATCGACTCGTCAACCTCCTGGTTGGCAGCAACACCAAGGAAGAACTGGACGAGCTCAGCGACGTGCTTGGAGACGAGGGGAGTGTCCAGGATGAGCAGGGTCTCAAAGACGTCGTAACCGTGCTTGACACCCTCGTGGTCATCGTCGGTGATAGCCTGCTGAAGGACGTTCAGCATAGGAACGATAAGCTCCTGGAAGGCCTTGATGTCGTGCTTGTCGTCGGTGGTGATGTACTCGGCAACCTTGGCAAGGGCACGAAGAGTGGTCATGCGAACCTCGCCCGACTGGGGGTCCATGAGCGACTTCGAGAACAGCTCAAAGAGAGTCTTGAGGTGCTGCTCGAAGGTGTCGACAACAGTGTCGAGAAGAGAGAAAAGAACGTAGACGGAGATCTCACGCTGGATGATCTGCTCCGAAACGGCACCCTGGTAGAGAGTCGGCATCAGCTCGGGCCACTGAGGGGGCTGGCAGGTGAGCTCGATGTCGGCAATGGCCGACACGGTACGGGAAAGGGCATGGCGAACGATGGAGCTAATCCGTCAGTTGATGTGCGATGGATAAAAAGAAGGGGGAGAGCAAGAGCACGGGCTATATATATGGAAAATCGGTCGCCTGTAAAGACAAGGTGGTGCGAGGGCGAAAAAAATCGGCCTATCAAAGGCCTGACCCCGACAATAGGCCCTGGAAAAGGCAAGACACTCACGCCTGCTCCTGAGTGAGACGGTTAAGTATGTCCGACTTGACCTGTGCACGAACAGGCTCGGGGGTCTTCTTCCAGAGCTTGCCGTTGCCGTTGGAAACCCTCTTGCGAAGCTCGACGGCGGCGAGCTGACGAATCTGAACTCTGTTAGCTGACGTAGAGGGAAGAAAAAAAATGTTGAGGTGGAGGTCGTTCGAAAAATTCTTTCAGTCCTGAACGCCTCGCAGAGACAACGATCGCAAAGTGGAGGACGATTGGTCCTCGCACAAGGATCAAGCCTCTCGGTGTCACAGTCACAAGACTGGCTGTCCAACAGAAGCCCTCAAGCTCGAGCCATGCCATGGCTGCCGCCAAAGGTCATCGCCACGCAGCTTGGGGCGGCAAAAAATTCGAGGCAACCAGGCAAAAATTGGAGGAGATACGTACGGCAACATTGGGGCTGGTGCTGGTGATCTGGTAGAGCGCCGGGATACAGTCGGCGTTCTTGAAGTACTGGGTGTTGAGGGTGGCAGTAGCCTGGAGTAAATCAGTACGAGTTGAATGGTGATCAGTCCAACCGGCGGCGAGGATGAGCACGGTATGGTTCGAGAACCAATCCGCAAACTCGCTTGCCATCGCCGTCCATGTCGCATTCCCTCGGCGATATGGGAGTCACAACTCACCTGCTTGATGACATTGGTGTCCGGGGCAATAGTTGCCTCAAGCAGCTGGTGCAGGTTTTGGACATAGTTGGCCTGTGGAGAGGTTAGCGGCGACGATTGCCAGTGACGGTGGTGAGCAGCAAAAGGAGTAGAGGTGAAGCGGGGTTTTGACTCACGTCCATCTTGACTACACTCGCGAACGGGGGTTTGGCGTGCCACTACGCGATAGGGAGTGTAGGAGAGATGATGACGAGGAGAGAGAGAAGGAGAGGGAGGGAGAGAGATGTTATGTGGAATCCCAAAAAAAAAGTTGCCAGCCAGGCGACCAGATCGATCGATAGACAACACTGGCAAGGGGCAGCAAGGCAGGAGCGCCGGAGAGGGGGTGTGCACACGCGTGTGGCAGGGGGGCGGTTCAGAAAAAAAAAAGCCAGCAAAAAAAAAGTTGAGGCAAAACGGACCTAGCTGGCAGCCTGGCAGTGCGCGCTTGGCGGAGCAACCGGGCGCTGTGTGGGTGGGTACCGTGCACAGGCCACCCAACCAAAACATCCCACCCTTTGGCCACCGGGCCATAGCGCCACTACCGCCCAGCTCCCAGGCCCAGCCTGCAACGTACGCGTACGTGTGTTGGGCCCTGCCCACGCGAAATGATAAGGAAAAATCTTTCCTGAAGAGTGATTTAACTACACGTGTAAACAGCAATCGCCGATTGGCTTTCGGCTGACACGGGCAATGATCGTCATCAAGGGAAGCAGCAACAATCACCACAACGAACCCAGAGCCCAGAGGCCACAAGCATCGAGAGTCACACTTCCTCGGCTGTAACAAGATAACAACAATACTTTTGTCTCCATCACTAGATTGAGAGAGCAGCACGATCGCGAACTTTCCCAAGTCGTCCGCTACTTTCGCAACGTCCCAGTGCTGCTCTCCCGGCGATAATCACCATGATTCACGCCGTGCTCATCTTCAACACTCACGGTACGTTCTCGCCTGCTGTCGAACGCACCTGACACCCCCAGGCAAGCCCCGGCTGTCCAAGTTCTTCACGCCGATACCGCCTCTCACCCAACAGGCGCTTATTAGCCAGATCTTTTCTCTGATTTCCGACCGTCCGGCTGGTGTGTGTAACTTCCTGGACGCGCCCGAGCTCCGTTTCCCATCGCCCAACGGTGCTGCAGGTGCACCCGGCGTCGGTTCCTCCGCAGGCAACTCCAAGGGCAAGGGTTCGTCACGCGGGGACGACGATACGCGCGTCATCTATCGCCATTACGCGACACTCTACTTTGTCTTTGTCGTCGATGGAGCTGAGTCCGAGCTGGGCATTCTGGACCTGATTCAGGTGTTCGTTGAGAGCCTGGACCGCGCGTTTGAGAATGTGTGCGAGCTGGATCTCATCTTCCATTTTGATGAAGTGGGTGGCCAAGAAACTAACTAAGCTGACAACCAGGTGCAATATGTCCTCAACGAGATCATCCAGGGTGGCTTGGTGCTTGAGACCAACATCACCGAAATAACCCAGTGTGGTGAGTTCTCTCCAATGCTGGTTTCCTTCTAACCCATCAGTGCAAGCGATGCAGCGGAACCGCAAGGCATCAGTGGCCAGCGCCAACCCTCTTCTTCCCTCGCTCCTCGTTGCTCCAGGATCAAGACAGGGAGTGAACAGTGGCGGCGGCGTGGCGGGGGGTGCCAGGCGGTGGCTTTCATCCATTGGTGTCTAGTCGGTTTAGCCCAGCAGCATGATGTTCTCGTTTGTTGTATTGTTAATGCAGATAGATGCTCGTAATGTGCTACAAACTACTTCTTACTCTCGGACTGTATCCCGTTCGCCGTGGCGCCTGCCTGTCCATTGCTCTTACTCCCGTTCGCAGATGTTGACACTTTGAACTGTCGGTGGTACACGCCCTGCTCCTCGGCGGAGGGCTCCTTCTGTCTGTTAGCGAGGTGGTAGCGATCTTGATCCCACCTTCATGTACTGGCACAGCCCTTTGTCGATAATACCACCCTCACAGTAATCGATGTATTGCTGCGCAGCATCTGCCATGAGTATAAGTTGGACTGAGGAGACATACCCTTTACGCTCGCCATGTCTTCTCCCAGTGCCCCCTCTGTCTCGCTGAACTGGGTCTGTAGCCCAAACCTGTCACCCAGCTCCGCCGCCGCCGCGAATGCCACGCCTAACGGAGTCTGGTCAAGCATGGCGAGGATAAGTGCAAACGTCGCCAACGCCAGAACAGGCGCGGGGTAGAGCACCGGTAACGGCGAGAGAAAGCCCTCGTTGAGCAGCGACCACCCAAGCTCCGTGACAACCTCCTCCGTAGCGCGTGACTTGCCCTTGGCCGTTCCACTGGTCCCAATTTCTCCATTCTCCACGGCGGCACTGCCTTCGGCTTCCGTCGGTTCTGACATGGGCTCCCGCAGCGCGTTCAGTCCTCGGACCGCGCCCCACAAGACCGGCCACGGTTGCTGAACAACCATATCGAAACACAACGTCTCCAACGCGACCTCCTCGGTGGCGAGGATATCCTTCTCCCAGCGCCGGTATTCTGGCGGCTGCATCTCGTTGTCGCGCTCCGGATCCCATATTTTCGCAGATGGCTCAAACTTGGCCAAACACGCATTGACGATGTGCCGCAGGCGAAGCGGAGCCTCTTCGATCTTGGACGCCAGGAAAAGCATCACGGGTGCAATAAGCTGAATGTAAGTATTAGACCTACGCTACAGCACGTCCAGACCCACCTTGGGCTCAAAGTCCTTGAGCGACCGTCGCATGAAGAATCGGTGCACCAACGTCGCGCCAACGGTCAATGGACCCTTTGCGGCGGTGGATTCCGCATCAGTGTCCCCTCTAATACTGTTCCTTGTCAGTACAAATAAACCAACGGATAAGAAAGTATCGACCCACGCTGCAACTCGAAGCCATAACGAGCGCATGAAGAGGATGGTTTCGCGGCGGCCTTCCAGCTCGCGGTCGAGTGGGATGCCGTCGGTGCGGGACGGAGTGGTGTCGAGCATCGAGGGTGTGAACAGCCATTGCTGCTCTTCTTGTCGTAGGGGACGCATCACGAGATGGTGCGTTGTTGCCGTGCTGTTTCGGCAATCTGGTAAACGATTGTTGTTGACAACAAAGAGATGCCCCATCTTGCAGGAAGAGCACATTTCTCCACACTGCTCATCGTTCAATTCAGAGCCTCCACTTTTCTACTTTAGCTGGTGGATGACGCCTGGGGGGGGCACGAAAACACGGGCACAATTGATTCTTACCACCCAGTCCTAATCAATAACTTCCCCCGGACTAATGATGATATTAGAGATGTTATTTGGTTCCACTGCCGGCTACCATGTCCGTTGTCGCTGTCGCAAAGCAACGCCTCGCCACTTCCACTCTCTGCTCTCTTTATCGATCGCTCTGTCCTTCTATGGGTCGTCTCTCACCGTATCACCGTGCCACACGGCTGTCGCCACTCTAACAGTTTAAGAGAATTAGAGATCGCCTCACAAACATTCTGCGCAGGTGGATAAGTAGAGCCTGGGGGTGTCAAGTAGTAGGGTATAATGACGTGTTTTTGAACCAATCTGCTCACCCATGCTTTTCAACTGGCGGGAAATCGCCGTGTGGAGGGCTGGCCCAGATCGCAAGGGATACGCGTGTGGGCTCTGGGGTGTGGTGCGCGGTGCCTGGCGCCTGACAAGCCAGACAAAAAGATTGTCGACTCAGGCAAAACGATGGGATGGATGGGTGGATGGCCATGTCATGGCACTGGACCACGAAGTCTGGGGTTGTTCATCTTTCGCGTCAGAGTTCATCTTCTGATCTCCTCATCACACCCCCCTAAAAAGTTCATGCCCATAAGCAACCTCGTTCGCTCTTGGACAAGCACTGCTCTCTCATCTCCTCTCCGCGCCAGAGCCGCCGCTTCTTCCCTGTTCCGTTTCGCCTCCACTTCCACTACCTCGCCCACTGTCCCGCACCGACCCACGATGTCTGTCGCCGACGTAAACAAGTCTGCGCACGAGTTCGACAAGGGCGACCTTGACGCGCTCCTCGCCCGTCGTTTTTTCTACGCTCCTGCCTTTGAGATCTACGGCGGTGTCGCTGGTCTCTACGACTATGGACCGACCGGCTCGTCGCTCCAGGCCAACATCCTCGACGCCTGGCGCAAGCACTACATCATTGAGGAGGACATGCTTGAGCTCGACACGACGATCATGACCCTCAACGAGGTGCTCAAGACCTCGGGCCACGTTGACAAGTGCGTGTCCGCTCTCATATCAGCTGGTCTATGGAGTTACTGACCACCAGGTTCGCTGACTGGATGGTCAAGGACACGGTTAACGGCGAGATCTTCCGTGCCGACCACCTCGTTGAGGCTGTTCTTGAGGCGCGTCTCAAGGGCGACAAGGAGGCTCGTGGCATTAAGGAGGACGAGAAGGTAGAGGAGGACGAGAAGAAGAAGAAGAAGAAGAAGAACATCAAGTCCACCGCCGTCAAGCTCGAGGACGCTGTCATCGCCGAGTACGAGAACATTCTTGCGCAGATCGACAACTACACCGGTCCTCAGCTTGGCGAGCTGGTCACCAAGCACAACATCCTGAGCCCGACTGGCAACCCCCTCACCCCGCCGGTCGAGTTCAACCTCATGTTCGAGTCCAACATTGGCCCCACTGGCCACATCAAGGGCTTCCTCCGCCCCGAGACCGCCCAGGGCCACTTCGTCAACTTTGCTCGTCTTCTCGAGTTCAACAACGGCAAGGTCCCCTTCGCGTCGGCGCAGATCGGCAAGTCGTTCCGTAATGAGATCGCTCCCCGCCAGGGTCTCCTCCGTGTCCGCGAGTTCACCATGGCTGAGATTGAGCACTTTGTTGACCCGCTCGACAAGAGGCACGCGCGCTTCGACGAGGCCAAGGACGTTGAGCTCATGCTCCTCCCCAAGGACGTCCAGATGGAGGGCCGCACAGATCTCGTCAAGATGACTGTTGGTGACGCCGTTGCCAAGGGTATCGTCGACAACGAGACACTCGGCTACTTCCTTGCCCGCACCCAGCTCTTCCTTGTCAAGATCGGTATTGACCCGTCTCGCATGCGCTGCCGTCAGCACATGGCCAACGAGATGGCCCACTACGCCGCTGACTGCTGGGACTTTGAGATCCAGTCGTCCTACGGCTGGATCGAGTGCGTTGGCTGCGCCGACCGCTCGGCCTACGACCTCACCGTCCACGCTGTCCGCACTAAGCAGCCGCTTCGTGTTCAGCAGCGCCTGGACCAGCCCCGCGTTGTTGAGAAGCTTGACCCCCAGTTTGACGCCAAGGCGTTTGGCATCAAGTTCAAGAAGGACGCCGCTTCCCTCAAGAACTTCATCACCTCTTTGGACAAGGAGCGTCTCCAGTGCATCAAGGACGAGCTCGAGTCCAAGGGCACGTCCAGCGTCAAGTCGTCGGACGGCAAGACGTACGAGGTTACTTCAGACCTGCTGAAGATCAACCCCATCACCGTCACCGAGCACATCCGCGAGTTCACCCCCAACGTCATCGAGCCCTCGTTCGGTATCGGCCGTATCCTCTACTCGCTGCTCGAGCACTCGTACTGGGCCCGTGAGCAGGACAAGGCCCGTGGTGTCCTCTCGTTCCCCACCATCGTCGCTCCCATCAAGGTCCTCATTGTCGGCATCTCCAACGACCCCCAGCTTACCAACCTTATCCACGAGCTCACCCGCAAGCTCCGCAAGTTCGGTATCGCTTCGCGTGTCGACGACTCGGGCGCTTCTATCGGCAAGAAGTACTCGCGTAACGACGAGCTCGGCACTCCCTTCGGTCTCACCGTCGACTTTGCTAGTGAGTTGCACGCTCCATTCACACGCTGACCCATAGCCCTCAAGAATGGCACCATCACACTTCGTGAGCGTGACACGACCAGCCAGCTCATCGGCAAGGTCGACGACGTCATTGCCGTTGTCGACGACCTCGTCAAGGGCAACATTGACTGGGCCACCGCCGGCACTAAGCTCGAGGCCTACTCGGGCGTCCAGGACGTCGAGTAAATGGACCGATGTTCTGCGGCCCATCGGGCCAAAACGCGTCGTTCCATCCCCGTGCCGTGCACATGGCTCTGGAGACGCGGGCAGGAGAGGCAGACGGCGCATAGCCGACTAGAGGCAGGCGGCCGGCCTTAGATCTAAGGGTTGTGTCATGCACTTCTCCAGACATTGTGAATTGGGGCTAAGCAGACTGACTGGGGCTGGCGGTGACGTGAGATCAACACGAGGTGGTGTTATCGGCGTTGACTACATACTGATTTACTGGGTTATCGATGGCGAGCGATTCAGGTTACCGCCACGGCATCCACGAGCGTAATCAGTGGCGTTAGAGCAGAGGGTATCGCCTGCTAAACTGGGCTGGGTACGTATGAGAAGGAAAAGTAACTTGCACGCAATCCACATGCTCGATCTCGACGTGTCACAGAACTCCCAAGTAACTTGCGTAACAGAATTAACCATGAAAAATGATCAGTCGCTCGTAGAACGTCCGCACATATGGCATAGCACTTGTCAGTGACATCAAACGCATGTCACTCGCGCCGAGCTGGATACAGACCGATAGTTATCGGGCTCAACCCCACTATGCCAACAACCTTCTTCGCATCTCGTTATCCAGCTGTGCACTTCATTCCAGTGAGGGACTCCCAGCAGCAACTGGTATCTGCTACTATGAGTTCGATTCTCGTGCTCAGTCCACATGAGGTGGGAGGAACCGGATGTCTAGCAGACGCACCTCACAGTTCAAAGTTAATGTGTAGAACAGGCGCGACGTGATACTCACCGCTCCCATAAATCAGCTCGCTCTCCACCCATTCGGTTCTCCACTCTCTTTCGCAGCCAAAATAGCCTATAGTTTTTCCGTGTCAACACGACACTTGTGGTTCGTCAACGGTTTTCTCAGTACACGGGGCGATACAGTATTCAGTCTCGTGTCACGAACCATCTCTGAACTTGACGATGTGTTGGAAAACCTGCTGATTGCCTTAGTGGATCTCTAACTACAGTCTTCGTTTTCCTGACCTAACCGCTCTCAGCTGTGTCCCAAAGACCTGTGTATCACCCTGCGTAAGCACGCTTCTCGCCGTGCTTCCTCTCAACCGCTCGAAATATTTTCCACTGCCCCGCGTGAATTCTAGTCCAAAAGAAACCACATGTGGCCGAAGTCACACAGCCTAGTAGGAACAGTGCCCTCTAGATCTCTGAGGCCGGTATACATCTTCGGGTCGGATGCGGGCTATCGCGTCCGGAGATCATTTGCGTTTCGAGATCGTTGGCGTCCGGAAATCACCAAGCGGGGGCGTGCGTGGAAGGGGACTCGTACGTGGCAGCAAGAAAGAAGATTGGCCAGTCGACGAGGTTGCAACATCGCGCTTCATCGCCATGTGCCTCGCACACGAGGTCTAGAATCTTGATTCTGCCCCAGTACCTAATCTAGATTTTGGCCGAACGCTGCGTACATGTGCTGTGTATGTACGTCGTCCGCTCGCAATGACACGCGTGGTGAGCAGTGCTACGGGTGTGGCGATCTAGAGATCTGAAGATACCCACTCCCCGCCCCTCCATCACACAGCCAAGCGCGCCCCGAAAGTACCGACATGTGCACCGGTCTGCACCGATTTGCACCGATCTGCGTCCCGAGTCCGTCGTGCCCGTCGTGATGGACACGAGTAAGTCACCAGAATACCAGCGCAGTCGAGCAATGCAACACGACGCCGTGTTACCCACCTGGGCACTGCAGCACCGCAACACAGCAACACAGCCTGTACCCCGTCTCACCGCTCATGTAACTGAACGACGCACTGCCCTTCAACGCCGCCCCGTCGTAGCTGTCAGCATGGAGCATGAAGCGTGGACACCCCGTGCCCTGTGGCGAGCCAAAACGTAACCTGAAACCAGTAGCGCCGACGACCGTCTCATCCGTGCGCAGGAACCTGACAACGCCGTGACTCGTCCTTATAGTCGGGGTCGCGGCCACCGCGCCGGAAACGACGGACGGGGCGCGAGGCACGGGCACGCCAGGACCAAGATTCGGGCGCCAAAGTGAAAAATGCATAAACGACGGACGGGGCGATGGTTCGGGCCCGCGGGTATCTGTCCCAGGGTGAAATGTGAATGTGAACAGGAGTGGACGAACTGCGGAGATTGAGAGTCGGTAGTGGGAGTGGCACTGCGAGATCATGCGGGTGCCACCATAGAGAGGAAAGATGGAAAACCTGCTCAACAACTGAGATCGGAAGAGATGATGGAATGCTCGGACTTTGGATCTAAGACGCTCAACCTATCAGTAGAGATATTGTGCAGATACAGATATGATGGCGTACGGGTTGAGAAGCGGTCTATGGAATCTCTGTAAAGGATTGGGCAAGAGATGCTTAATCCCCTCGAATCTGGTCACATTGTAATCGTTGACCTCGGTCTCGACCTTGTGCCCTTCTGCACAGCGTATCCACGGCACACTACAGGCTCCCATAGACAGCGGCGAGGTCGAGAACGAAGCGCGCGCTGCGGGTATGCAGTATGCTTCTGGCTTTCCCGTTTCCGTTCCCATACAGTCTGTTCGCTAGCGCTCCTTTTGGTTTGTTTTTGTTTTATTTTCGTGTTGTTCTTGTTTATTTTTATTTCGCTTATCTTTAATCTCTCCTCGGTTCCCAGTGACTGGTGCTTTCAGCATGCTTTGCAACCGCAACCTCTCGCGCTCGTTTCAACCAGGATCATCGCGCTTGCCGGGCATTATCCCTCTGCTCTCTCCTGCAGACCCCCGTGCAATCGAACGGACCATGCTAGCCATTAATCTGCCGACGCCCTCACACAGTCGTAAAAGCATAAATTTCGTGAGGCGACACCAAGAACCCGGAGCTACAGTACGGCCGGGGAGCTTACTAGAGCCCGCGTCCTCATGAATGGAAAACTAAAAGAAGGGCACAGCCTGAGGACTGCGGCCACGTAGGCGTCCCTGCACTATAGGGTGTGGGTTACACCCCGGACGGCGACTAAATGTCAGTCTGTTCACTAATTCCCTCCCGTTCGTCCCTAGAAAGAGCCAGTGGTGAAGAGTGGGTTGTTACAACTGATGGTGGCTATTGTGCCACTTGGCGTCGTGGAGACGCTGGAATCATGGGAGAGTCGCCTGACTGCTCTACGGCCCTCTGCAGCGCCTCACGCGCCGGGAACACTGAGTAAGCATGGAGGAACGAGGGTGCGCACCGCTCGGGCTCGGTGTCGGGGACGGGATAAGAGGCCGAGACTCGGCGGACCAAAGCGGACATGAGGTACACCATTGTTGGAAACCCGGAGCGATGAATAGCTGTGAGTAAGGAACTGTTGCGTAGGAGCATCGCAGCGCTTCACCAAGCGGCACAGTGCGCAGCACCGCAACGCTCGCCGCCCAGCCTCGTTTAGTGTCCCCAAGATCCCCTCCGTGTGACGCTTGACATAACTGCCACTGGCGTAAAGTTGGGATGGGAGGGGAAAGCACACCGCATGTGCTGTGCTTGTTGCCTTGGTTGCACATGCTTGCATCCTTGCATCATGTAACCGTAACTGTAACCATGTAACCTTGTGTGGGGAGCATGGCGTACTGCATCCCCCAAAGCCCTGTCTGCTGCGACAGGGGTAAGAACAAGAACGAGAATGGCCTTGTCTGGACCTGGCTCCAAGGATCCAAGGATCCACGGTATACATTGCTGTGCGAGCCCGTTGGCGTTGTCCCGAGTCGTGCGCAGGATGAATACATGCATGCACCAGGGCAGGAGTCCTCTGTGTCCTGCCAGGTCCCGTGTCTAGTGTGTCGCAATCCTACAAAAAGGTCCAATCCGACGAGCTGGCACAGGGCCCAAAGTCTATTACAAGCACGGGTAATCAAATATAGATAATAAACCTTGTGAGTCCCTTGTTTCCCTTTTCCTTGCATGTTGTTCCCGTGCTGCGCCCTTGAGTCCCTGAGATCTCTGACGCACACAAAGCCCCCCCAACAAAGGGCCCGATGGCCGATGGGCTCAAATGATGAAAGATGAGATCCACACGAGCAAAGCGCGAGTGATGGTTAAGTCGTATATGCTTCCAAACTTGAAAAACAAAATAAAAGATTATAAAAAATGCGAAAAATGCTCACAGCATGAGACCAGAGGGGCTGCAATCCTGTCCGAATATGGGGGTTGCATGCATCCGCCTCGGATGAGACAGAGGGTACGTACTGTCCTCCGCGGGAGTGCATCGGTCCGCAACGGAATCTGTCAGCTGTTTGCATCTTGTTTGACATGTTTGTTCCTCGATCGAGCTCGGCGACTGGGTGTGGCATGCATGAATAGCATTTGATCAGATCGGAACTCAAGAGACAGCCTCATCTCTCTCCCATCGCACACTGCGTATGTGCGTGGAGCCTGCGCAGAGCCAACGCACAGCACCTACCTTCGTAGTCGTGCAAGCCCCTTTATCCCTCCCTCTCTTTGGTTCGTCTGGGCGGGTCCCAAGCAACACTCGGCCCTTTCCAGAAATCAGTCTGACAGCCCTGTAACGTATCTTTCATCTAAGCGAGTGCCCATCACATCATGGCATCCGCCCAGACCCCACTAGACCCACTGGGCGCGGCTCGGCGAGCTGGGCATTAGGGCTGGGCATCGTACGTATGCATCGTCTGGTACTTTTCGGCAAATTCTACTTTTATTTTGTTTTACATGTCATTTCCGCTAGCGGTCTGCATGTCTGGTTGTACTGGTTGGAAGCTGATCACAGCGGCATCACAGCCGCCAAGGAAGGGCGAGGCCGTGAGGATTGATCCGCGGGATCTCGAGCTGGAGCGGCCGGGAGGCAGGAAACATGCCTAAAGTTGGTTTTACGTACAGCCGATCCTGTAAGCATGGTCATGGGTAGTGCGGAAGGTGGCGAGCGCAGTCCCGGAGAGTACGCCAGGAGTGGGTCCACTAACTGTGTATCCAACTTACGATTGGATCCGGAGCTGCCGCTGTGGAGATGGGGCCAAATTCCCGATGCGGATCTGAGGGTCGCAATGTATGGCTCATGGCGACAAGCATGCTGGGTCAGCAGA
Source organism: Apiotrichum domesticum (assembly GCA_001599015.1). Lineage (NCBI taxonomy): Eukaryota > Fungi > Basidiomycota > Tremellomycetes > Trichosporonales > Trichosporonaceae > Apiotrichum > Apiotrichum domesticum. Next base: position 1,166,882 of record BCFW01000004.1, on the reverse strand, counting down.
GATTCTGCCGCCAGGTCCGAGGCCGAAGCGCCCAAGGGTCTGGCTGCCAGCTAACCTTGTGCAGCACGAGCAGGAGGACCCGTTGGGTCGCACTACTTCAACGATATCGGCTGGGAGGGGGACAACGGCCATTCAACGGCATGTAACCCATGTGCTACACCAGATACCCTCGAAGCCCCAATGGAATTACTCCTATCCGCGGTCACCAGACCCCGCCGGTATCGGGAGCCGCAGCTTGAGCCTCTGAGCCGCGCATAATTGCATAATTGGCAAGCATGGTTGTTTATGGAAGCAAACTTGGCCCAGGGTAGTGGGTCTGGTGAGCCGAGGATGGCGTCGTGGTGAATGGCGTCGTGGTGGTTTGCAAGCTTTACGAGCGACCCACAGGTGCGGGAGGCTGTATCACTAAGAGCAGAGTGGGGCGAGGGCGAATGGAGTGCTTGCATGCATCTGAAATCCTGGGCCAGACTGTACAGAAGTAGAGTGTCTCGGCTTCACAACGGAAGCCAAGAAGCCGCACACGCTGTTCTCCGTTCCGTCCAGGTCAGCCTCGCAGGTAACCTAAAGTTTCCGCCGCAGTCTGTCGGCAAGATGCATAGCGCCCTCGGAAGTCGCCTGCCAGATCTGTACAGATTGTATCATCCGCACCTATCCGCCCTGCGATCCCTGTCCCCTCCCGAATTGTATTTACATTGTGAATGCAAGGCCGACGGGCAAGCCACACTGCCAAGCCAGTTGGAAGGGATGGTATGGTCAGTCCTGTATTGTACAGCCGCGGCATACTTGGGCGGCGAGTGCGAGCGGCGAAATGTGTCCGAACGCTTGAAGGCCGCAGCAGGTCAGCGGGTGGGCGCTTATGCGCGATGACACACGCTGTCAATGAACGGAGAGGGAGATATGGTGGAGCGCGACCAAACAGTGACACCATCAGAAGACGTGGCATGGAACATGCCCCGGTGATTCAGTCATGTGCATGCCCCCCTTCCGCCAACGCGCACAACATGCACAACATATGGAATGGTGACCGGTTGATGATTGCCATAATTCGGAGGCTTCGCCTACAACACAGGGGGAGACATTACGGCCGCCCCGTCTGCGTATGCATCTCTGCAACACCCTTAGATGTGTGTCCCTGTTGCGCCGCTTTCCTTCCAAGGCTCCCTTGAGCCCCGTTCTGGCGCCACAAGTTGAGTGCCAGCTCGCCACACTGCCGCCACACTGATCCCCCACTTGCCGACCCGCGACCCGGCAGTAGTGCCAACGTGTCCTGAGCTCGTGTTGCATGTTGCGTGATTCTGTCAGCCACAGCAGAGTGCTATTATCTTCAGAGTCCCCTATGCCCTGTAGCCCCGCATGTGCGCACGGTCCTCGGCGCCCCGGCCCCTTGGCATCTCTGACTGACCAGTATGCAGCGGCAATCGAAAACGCCCTCACGTCATAAAGAGTCGAAAGACACTGACCCCACTACGGGTCCCAGTCACCGGCGACTGCTAGTTTGCATTGGTTGGCGTCGGCCCCTTCGGTGAACCCTGCAACTCCGATCCGCACGGAGCCGTGGAGCCATTGATCCCATTGATCCAGACACCAAAAAGCGAGCCAAGCTGGCCAAGCCATTGTGTGCGCGTGGAACATCTTGAAGCACAAATATAAGCGTAGCCTCGGCCTCATCACCCCACCCATCGCGCCCCCCGGTCTCGGGGTTTACTCCCCGCCTCCGAGGCCCTGTCACTCCCCTGCCGTCGCGGCCGTCGCGGCCGCCGGCGAGACTGATCAGTGACGCAGTAAGCAGTGCGCGAACGCGGTAATGTGCAACGTGGGTCGAGGGTGGCGCGGAGATGACCCCTAGCGTCCGCTGTTCCATAGTGGGCTCTATACACGTAGACCGACTGGAAGGCTGGAAGCTGGAAGAACTCCAGAGACCCCAAAGATTCAAAGATGCTTATGTGTCCTGGGCGAATCTGATCGCATGATCATGATCATGCATGAGGGCAGGGATGCCTGAGGGCAGGGGCGCCGGCCGCCGAACCCATTCCGGCACACAGTCCCCTTGCGCCATTGAGGCGCTCGCCCCGTCCCGGACGCCTGCTCCGTGCGCAGGATGGCGCTGAATGCAGTTTGGGCCTGTGCCGCATGTGCCGTGTGTCACCGCTTGGCAACGCGGCATGCGACAGCCAGGGGAACGCCGGAGCGCCGACATCCTGCTTCCTGGACAGAACAAGCACAAGACGACCGTGCAGAATAATATCGGAATCCCGACCCGGCCCAGAAAAAATATATCGAGATAACGCGTCCAGCGCTCGCTCCTCTGGTCATTGCCAACGTATCAACCTTGCAAAGGAGCAGGGCTGCAGAAGGAGGTCGGTCGTCTGTGACAGAGCGTCCACACACGACACGTACCAGATCACCGACGCCACATTGGCACGACTGTGCAACTGTTCGCACTAATTACAGTGCCGTAGACAGCTCCGCTCCAATACGCCGCAGCTTTCGGCTGGCCAGGTGCATCCTGGGCTAGGCTTTGGATCATCCGGGAATCCATCCCTATCGCGTCCAGGATCCAAACTCCCTGTGTTCCGTGGCCCTGCGGCCTACGGCAGAGTCGTTACGTCGACCTTCCGTGATCTGTGACCGATTGATGGAATTTGCTCATTTCTCGGCGCCCGCAGCGCCGCAGTCACTGAAGGGAATGGCTGTGCCGCTTGGCACTTGGGCTCTCGGCTGTTGTCCGCCCTGCAGCGCCATGCTGAACATGGTGGAATCGCGCTAGTGGCTTAGGAGTTGCGGAGCGTGCAAGCATGATTTCCGTGTGTCATCCTGGTGTTATGCTTCACGGGGACACTGGGTGGTTGGCGACGCTGTGGGAGGACAACCTGCACTCTGCCACACCAAGAAGTCTGACCATCCCGTACGATTACTGCATTGCCCGTGGCTCCATTGGCCTCCAAGCTCCAAGATTACCACGGCTACGAGCAAGCATCCAGCACGTCATGCGCGTCATCTGGTCCAGTCCAGCAGCGACCGACAGGCAGCAAGCAACAGGCACAAATCCATGGACCCACTACTACTGGTATAAGGCTAATAATATGCCCACATGCCCAAGGCGTGTCCCTGGTTTGGTCCACTTCGGCCCAACCTTATCCTACCTGTACCAGCCCAGCATCCAATATCCACGCCTTCTGCGGACTTCCTCCGTCCCAAACGAAGTAATCGCTCGCTCGCCCTTGGCCCCTGTGCCGAGCCCCCTTGGCCCCCTTGGCTCTTCACCTTTGGGCTCCCCCCAGGGACCGTACCATTCGCAAAGGAGATCTGCGCTTTCGTCATTAAACTTTTGACCCCAGACAACAAGCTGTTCTTGCCCCTAGCCAAATTAGAAACACGCTAAAGACATGGTCGCCGCTCGTCAGCTCTAAACTTCCTGACGACCCGAGGGCCGACTGCGGCTTTGTTTCTGCGCATCTACGTCAGTTGCTGATCAACGATCTACGAAAAGTCGCGAGCCCCTCCTCCATAGCGCCATAGCCCCTCAAGTCCCCGATGCATACGAGCCCCCTTGGGCAGAACCTCGAGCCTTCCAGCACACCATCCAGAAGGCCACAAGCAGCGCGCCCGCAACGCCCGCAAACCCCCTCAGACATTCCATCATATCCCGCAACATGCAGCACATTGTGTCACTGGTCGGTAAGATCGGTACTGGCGCTCCGCTTCATAGATGCAAACCCCAATGTCAAGATTCAAGCACCCCCCCTCGATACACATGTATGTACAGTCAATGCATTGACCTATTGATGGTGGCAGTGGTGGCCGTCCGCCGTACGGCCGATCCCGTCCCTCAACATATTCCGTCTTCTTCGGCAAACAAGGTGTGCGGTCAATTGGAGCGGCTGCACGGCCCTCTTTTGGGATACATACCCTGCACCCTGATTAGCGACACAACTGATGATCATAGCTTGAGGGTCATCCCGAGTGGTCAGCACTAGTGATCCAAGCAGTGATAGCCCACCAAGTGAACAGGGCGCCTGCGTCTCCTAGCTGGTAGTGGCTTGTGGCTAGTAGCAACCGTAGTGCTGTCTAGCAGCAGCCGTGAGTCGAGTGTGCTGCATGGCTATCCAGGTCCCAGGAGAAAGCGCTGCACCCTGTGATCCACACCTCCGATACAACATCACCCCAAACTCATTGGAGACTAGAATATGGAACACGCATGCTGCTACTGTACACGGGACAGTCTATGGGGATATCGGCCGCCGCCTTCGGCATTCAGGCTGTGCAATGCATGCGCGCGCGCATGCACTAAACTCGCCAGACCTATTCCGAGCACGGAGCTCACAAGATCACAAGGCCGCAATGGCATGGTGGCAAGTGGCAAAGAGGGCGGGCACTGGAGTTAACTGGAGCCAGATGGACTGCGCACGCTAAAATTTATCCTTATTGAAAACGTATCTAATAATATAATGATAATCATCAAATTCACTCCAACCGAGAACGGACGGTATCGGCATTCACGCGCCACACGGTCCAAGGCCCACGAGCGCGCGGGTCGATTGCGTCGGTACCTCAGCCGCCGCGCCGCGGCACTGTGCTCCTTGCTGCGCATCATTACCCACCACGCATGCAGAATCCTGGATCGAACTGATTGCACGATCCATGAACGAGCGACCAGCGGATTCCCATCCATGTCCGTGTCGGCCGTGTCGACGGGGCCCGTGAGCTAAGGCTATGCTACACTTGCTGGTGTTGTTGCGGCTACTATTCGCGCTCGTTATTTTCATCGTCCATATCCCCGATCTCGACTCCACCCACAGGGGTGAACCCCTTGTCGTAGGTACAGTAGCACATACCACATGTTTCTCGCCTCGGCAATGATCACTGAGGGGTTAAGGAGAAATTGATAGAGTGGGGGGGGGGTCCGGGCAAAGTCCACCAAGTGGTCGGTTGTCAACGTTGTTGCTTTTCCATCAAGCTTATTTTTTGCTTTCCTTTTTTCCCTAGTCCGCCCCTTTTCCTGGATCTTTCAAATCTTCGAATCGGGCCATCGCCCCTGATGACAGAGACAGAGTACTTGCCTCTCGCGCCTCGCCCTAGGGCCGGACCGTCCTCCCTCGGTTCCCATGCTTGTGGGTCATACATACCGTCAGTCCTTGTGGTCTAAGCCTCTTCTTGGCCCCGGCTCCCTCTTTGTGCGCGCGCCCCCCCGGTGCAGTGTGCATGCCCTCCTAGCGTCGGGCAGTTGTTACCTTTGCATCCACCCCCCTTTTGCATATTATGGCTGTGTGTGGCTTCTCCTTCTCCTGTTATGCCTGTCTTCCTTTGACGACCGACAGATCGAGCGCCCGCCTCTGCTCCTGTGCCCAGTATCCAGTTTAGCCCTGTGTGTCCCACAACAGACCTGTCGCGCGATAACACAAAAAAAGAGAGAGCGAGTTGCGAGTGCTAATACATCGGCCTCCTGTTTGATCCTTCCACCGACCACCACCATCGAAATCTCTCCTCTCATCCTTGCCCCCCATCCCCCACCCTCCGTCCCTCACTCCCTTGTGTGTGTCTCTCTCGAGTGTGTGAGAGAGCGTTGTTAGGCTTCTTTGTCTCTCCCACAACCACCACCACACTTTGCCTTCCCTTCCTATTCCCATTCCATCCCATCCCATTCCTCACACTCGCCCATCTTTCCGTCACCCAGCTCTGCTTCTTCCATCCCCTCTCTCTCCCTCCCCTCTCCTTCTACTTCTCACATCCTCCCCCCTCTCTCGAGCTTACACCCCCTCAACCCATATCTGGAATATCGACCCTCGCTGTCGCTCTCGCTCTCGCCGTACAGCATATCATCAGTCGCGACACAAGAGCCAGGAGCAAAGTGGTGATTACTCTTCTCAAATTCCCGTCGGTCATCCACTGTCGACCACTATCCCCCCCCCACCTCATTAACCGCCCATATAGTATCACGATCGCCCGTCTCCGGCCCCACATACTCTCATCCACCCACTTGCCCAATTCCAACTACCGATAATATTACAGGCACCACCGCCCCGTCGTCCCGTTACGCCTGAATCGTCAAGTGCTGTATCATACAGAGTAACAGCACGTTAAGAGGCACATCATCACCGAACACGGCGACCAGACCATCACAGCTATCTCTTGGTAACACTGTCAACCCCGTCTGGCCGCAACCGCGAGCATCTGAACCGTGCAGCACTTGCATCTTCAAGCCATTCTGTGCTCCACTTCGATCGCCACCGACCAACTCTCTCCCGCACCCCACTCGACGACGCAGACATCCTCGACTCTGGTCTTCGCCGTTCACCGGTTGTTTTAGTTTCCCTTGTCGGCGGCCCCTAACCCCCACTTGCTCTCCATCATTGCCACACCAGCGTCCCCTTCCCCATGACAATGTATCCATCATCATCAACACAACAACCCGCAGCTATCTGCGCGCTCAAGTCTCCAGCCGATGCGTAAGTGCCCATGCTTCCTTATTATTTGGAGCCTCTCGCTTACATACAAGTATCCACATTCTGGAAGCAGTACGGCTGGGTCTCGTACCCCGTGTCACTCGTCGTCTAACTGGTCATGAGCGGTCAATGATCCGTCCTGGGACCGTATGGGTGTGGGAGGAAGGTGAGTTGCTTACAATCTACCCGTGTGCAGCTACTGACAAAATTAGAGGAGACCAACATGCGTCGATGGACTGATGGTCGTCAGTGGGGTGCCTCCAGAGTTGGAGGCGGTGGTTTCCTCGTCTACACCGAGTGAGTCTGTTTGTCGCAATTGTAATACGTATAACAGTGATTGACTTTACAGGTCATCCGACTCGATCTCTCCCCCGCCATCACGCGCAGATTCGCCCAGCTATCAAGGTTACTATGGGAATGGTGGCCGTGAGGGGGGTTCCGGTACGCCTCCTCGCCGGCCCGAACCTCTGGTCAAGCAGACCTACTCGACCAGCATGACTCACCCTGTCACTACCAAGGTTAAGAAGTTCCATGTGGTCGCATACTCGTCAAAGCGCAATCCCCAGGGTGATGGCGCCAACCCCCTTCCTCTCCCGCATCAGCTCCCCAATCTCGCCAACATCAAGATCACGCCCGGTATCTGGCCTGACTGGGAGACGCGCCGTGACGAGTATGGGTCTCGTCGGGGTCCTGCAACCCCCCACAGTGCCACCATTCCGCCTGCCCACGGCCACCACCCCAGCCTGTCCCATGATGGAGTACACCCACACGCACCACCTCACCCACCTGCAAATGGGCCTCCTACACCGGTGACGGCGACTGCTGGAGGTGGAGGCGCGCCTCCCTATCCTCCGCCAGAGTCGTACCGTTCAGGATCTCCTCTTCCCTATCCTCCCCCGGACGCAAGAGGACATCCTGGCTATGACCGCCGTTACCCTCCTTACGACTACCCTCCCCACCCGTACGACATGTACCCTCCTCATGACCGGTACCCCTACTATCCTCCGGGCCCACGTGAGATGGCCCCCTACGGTGGACCCCCTCACGACTATCGCTTCGACCCATACTACGAACGTATGCGCGAGCGTGAGCGCATCGAGAAGCCCGGCGACGACGCAAGGTCGGACACGACACGCGAAGACGCGCGCGGCCGCTCTCCTCCCCGTGATCCCCGTCCCTGGCCGTCCCCCCGTGGCTACTACCGCGAGTCATATGGTCCTCGTGAGGGTGACATGTACGGTCGCCCGCCATACGACTACGATTACCGCCGCGCACCCCCTCCTCGCAGCGAGACCGGCTACCCCACACCGCCTCCGCGCGAGGGAGAGTACCCGCCGCGCCCTCGCGACGACTACACTCCCTTCTCGCGTGAAGGCGATTATCCTCCGCCGCCCCGTGAGCCACTTCGTGAGGGCGAATACCCCCCTCCTCGCGAGGCCGACTACCCTTACCCTCCGCGCGACACTGAATACTACCCTCGCGATGGAGACTTCATTGGTGGACCCCCTCGTGATCCAGACTATTCACGCCCGCCTATGGAACACGAGCGTCCCTCAAGCAGCCATCAGCGTCTCGGCAAACGCCCTACCGAGTCGCGCCCATCGGAAGCCACACCAGACGCGAAGCGCATGCCTTCCTGGTCGCCTCACCCGAACGGGCCAGGACCGAACCATGTTCGTCACGCGTCCGGAGGATCGTCCCATGGCTCGCTGTCCAACGTTCGAGGCGGTGAGGATGTGCGTTTAAACGGGAACAGCCCCTCCAACGGACGATCCCCTCGCACAGCCGGTAGCCAGCCAGGAAACAACCTGCCCCCCGCTGTCCGGGAGTCGGGAGCCGACTTGGAGCGTGGCCGGGAGAACTGGGGTCGTGTTCCTGCATAATCTAATGCATGGTCGCCTGAGAAACAAGCGGGGGCGGTTAAGCATGACACAGGAACATGATGCCGGTATCCAAGTGCTCCAGCCGTGCGGAGAAGGGGGTTGAGCAGGAAAGCGAGAAGTGAAGTGCGGGGCCAAGCGTGGGAAGAAAAGGTTATCCGCGGTCTGTCTCTAAATCGGCCAGATCCACAGCCTCTGTCGCAACAAGCTTGTTTACGGTGGAGTTTCAAGACCTCACCGCATTGCTTGGCTTCCGTTGTAGATCGCCCGAAGTTGAGCCGTCATAGCAGTAGTTCTACACGTATTATTTGAGTTCCTGCTCATGTATCCTGTCTGTACAACGTACCACCAGAACCCTAGCCGCAGGTTGCCGGCCAGGGTGGGGCAATACCCGCACTGACGAAGCTATTGTAGCCAAAGCATAACCAAACGCTTTCATGTTGGCACTGGTTCGGATAGATTGTATGTACCTGTAACAACAGCACCCTCATCTGCCTGTCTGCTTGCCACTAAGCTGTTTGCCACTCTGCCCATTTTGCAATGTGGTTTGGGTGGCGTTGTTGTTTGATGCATAAGAGTGTACTAATTTGATCGACGACCATTACCTCATCGGCTTCGAATTGTAGAGCACCGGAAACACTTCGGCCGCAACAACACGCCATGCGGCCTGGCCGCTTCAGTAGTGGGACGGTGAATTCTTCCTTCTACACATCTCATCTATCTCATCCCTCTCGAAACTCTCACTCCCATCCCTCAGTCTCGCTCGCTAGCTGCCAGCAATGGTTGGCCTGAACGGGGACACGGCGGAGAGAACACCGCTCCTCGCAGCGCCGGATACGGCCCCAGACTTCAGCGATGTGCGTACCAGCTCCCCAGTTCCCAGCCAGGTGCGGACCTCCACCGACCCGAGCCTGTCGAGTGGAGCTCAAACTGTCGCGAAGCCAGTCCGCACTTGACTCACGGCTCCGTCTTGCCACATCGAGTGCAGCACCTATGAATGCCAGAGAGCCTACGCGCGGTCCAGCCGTACGTGCTCTAACGCCAGATTGAAGTCTACCCCCTCGTGCATGAGATCCGAGTCGATATCGTCGCTCATATTGGTACGTTTGCTGTCAGAACATTGGACCTGTCGCCCTCAAACGTACCCACGGACCACCGTTCTAAGACGGGGCCCGAGCTCTGCGCCCATGATCACTGCTCCCCGTCTCGCGCAGACACGCACATGGGTACACGGGCGCAGCACGATCACATGCCCTCGCTCCACCCACTGATCACTGACATCAGATACCCCTCTGACATATGACCAACTGATCGCCCCGGACTCGACGTACACGATTATTCGGTGCGTCTAGCAGCACGGAGACGAGCTGATTACAGGCCGCTTGTGGACAAGTATCTCACGGAGCGGAACCCGTCCGTCAGTGAGTGTTGCCGGGTACACCGCGCCCGTCGTGGAGCGTGTCGAGTCCTGAGGGGCATGTTGGCAATGGCGATATGACACGGGCCCACCGAACAGCCGCCATGTACCTTTCTCTCGCGGCTTCTTTGCCCACCCAACCAAGCAACCCACTGACACCCAGTCTTTTGCCTGTTGCTCAACAGAGTCCAGTTTATCAGCGACAGCCACAAGCTCTCGATCGCGACACTCTCCGTCTCGCGTGCGACGCTATGTGAAATCCTCGCGACGCGTGTTCTGCGCGGATGGAGCGAGCGCACGTTGCCACTCGCGACCGTACTCCTCACCTCGTGGCGCATGTTTGCTGGTGCGCCCAAGGAGGTCGTTGATGGGTGCAAGGAAGAGGAGGAAGAGGGGGTGCTGGAGAACTCGGGCACAGCTCTCGAGGTGAGTATTGGTTGTCGACTGCTGTGCGTTTCTGCTCACAAAGCCAGATGGCAATCATCTCGAGTTCCAAGCGCTTTATCAGATCTGCGTCATGCCAAAAGGTTATCGGTCAGTGTACCTCGCGCCTTTGTGAGCGACGCTAATGTGCCAGAGGGCATCTGGACCGGAAAGGTCATTTACTCTTCGCACAGCACCCATGCTCTGATCCAAGATGTAAGTTGTAGGATGGACACGCTGATAGCAGAATTACAAAAAGCGCCCCCTTCAGATCTATAATCCTCATACAGCCCCTGTTCTGGACCACTATCGGTAAGGATAACCCCTGCTCACTCACGCTGACCATCAGGCTCAAGGTGCCCAGGATCCGTGCCCTTCTCGAGTACTGCAACTTCCTTATCCTCTTTGTCCTCTATATCGTGGCCATTGAGAGGCTGAAGAACCAGGAAATAACGCCATGGGAGACGGTCTTCATGGTGTATGCTGTCGCGTTCTCGGTCGATAAGATCGCTGCAACTCGTGAACATGGCATGAAAGGTGCGTTGCTCAACCTTGTGCTGTTCCCTAACGCGTAGTCTTTGCAAGCTCTCTGGTCAACGGCTTCGATCTCATTTTTGTGATCATCTTCCTTCTCTCGTTCTTTGCTCGTGTATATGGGTACTTCTTTGTAAAACCTGGTGCCATGGGCTTTGGGGCTGACCTGCTCGCCATCGGTAGGTTTCAAACAGCGAAGAGCCACTGACCTGCAAGGCGCGGTCCTCATTTTCCCACGCCTCGTGTTTATGACTCTGGCCAACAACCTCATGATTCTGAGCATCAGGTCCATGTTGATGGAATTTGCTTGTGGGTATCTGGACCGGCCATTCTGCTTACCGTAGTCCTTATGACCGTCGGAATCATCTGTTTCCTCGGCTTCTTGTACGCCCTGTACACTCTTGGCGAGGGCCGGTGAGTTCTCCGTCGACCCACGCTCTAACCATCAGTTTCAAGCCCAGCGAGATCACATGGTGGCTGCTGGAAATCTACTTTGGTCTTGATGCCACCGGTTTCCTCACGTCGTGTAAGTGGCTCATCGCACAGTAACAACAACCACTGACCTCTGCAGCTCAACTGCATCCCTTTCTCGGACCTGTTCTTATCGTCATCTACGCCTTCCTCTCCAATACACTTCTGCTTACCGTCGCCGTTGCCATCCTTGGTAATACTTTTGCGGTCATCAACGCCGACGCTGGTGCAGAGTCCATGTTCCGCAGGGCAGTCGCTACCGTGGAGGGCGTCAAAGCGGACTCGGTGTTCAGCTACCAGCTGCCATTCAACCTCATTGCCCTCACCGTCTTGTATCCGTTGAGTTTCGTTCTCAACCCTCGCTGGTTCCATAAGGTCAATGGTGAGTCAATCAGTATTGTAATCGTCACTCAACTGCAGTCACAATGATTCGCCTTACCAACCTTCCGGTGCTTCTCATCATCTCACTCTATGAACGCCAGAACTTCAGCAACATGTCCGTCTGGGAGCGGGTGTGCGATTACTGTGACCATTATATGGGCAAGATCACCTTTGCAAGTGAGTGTTTGGTTTTTTTCAGCTGCTCAAATGATCAAAGCCGGCTTCGAAAGCATTGTTGGCACGCGAATGGATGTTTCTGCCGTCTTCGAGGTCGAACGCGAGTTTGGAACTTTCTACGCTGGCTGGGACCATGCTGGTCCCGACGACGAGCGCCAAGAAGTGGATGAGAACTGTTTCGAAGACGAGGAGGAAGCGACTGGAGGCTCCAACCAACGGTTTGACCACGTAGTCACCACATCTCCGCTCGAAGGGAACTTCCGCATCCCAAGTACGAGCACGGCAGATTCCCATCAGGAAACCAGTTCTTTGACGCGTTCGGTCTCCAACAGCAACACCACACCGCAACGCAAGCGCCGCAACTCACTCTCTGTCATCTTGAATCCCCCCTCAGCCACAGGTGCGGGATCCGTGCCCCCTCCCGGCCCTTTGCCCCGACTGGGTCCCCGTAACGCCAGCTTCTATGGCCCGAGTCCGCTCGCCCAACTGTTCGTGCGCTCCCCTGACGACAATCTCGCCACTCGCCGTTCGACTGTCGCTGTGGGTTCGCTACCCGCGACATCATCGGCGCTGCCTGGCATGGGTTCTTCTCCACTTCAACGTAACCGTTTGTCAAGTGGTGGAAGTGGGAGCGGGCTATCAGCGAGCGTCAACACCAACTCCTACGGCAGCACCGACTCACGAGGGACTGCGCGGCCGCCGATAAAGGCTCCTTCGATCCCGCCTATTCTGGAAGACAATGCGTCTGCATCGAGCTCGGCGGTGAATAGCCCCCGTGTTGGCGCAACAGAATTGGCCCCGGAAAGCCCCAAGAAGCCGTCGGTTCTGTTCCCAGCCCAAAACGCACCCCGTTCTCGTACTGTGTCGTTTGAGAGTCGCCCGGCAGCGAGTCCCACTTCCCTACTCTCTCCGACTAGCAGTACCAAGCAACTGCCATCCGAAACAGGCGTTCCCGTCATTCAGTCCCCATCTCCTTCACCTGAAAAGCAGCGTGCGGATGAGCCCGAGAAGAAAGAGAAGCCCCCAGCCCCGACTCGCAGGCAGTCTGGTGGCGAGAAAACGGAAAAATCAGGCCTCAGGCGCACGTCCTCAGCAAACAAAGTGGCCGCCCCTTCTCCGCGTCTTAAACCGACTGCGGTCGCTGCCGCGCCAGGTTTGAAGGCTGGAGGCCGCGAGGGCAAGCCGATGACTGCGTCCGAGCTCCTCGAGGCGATGGAAGAAGCAGGTGCCGCCGACCAAGACTCGATCGTCCAGGTTGCCGCGATGGCCAAGCTCGAGGAACGCCAGAAACGTATGGAGACTCTGCTTGAGCAGATTCTGGCCGCCCAGCTCAGTGCCAATCAGAACCAGACTCAGGGCGACAGCAGCATATTTATGCGGCCTGGACTGAGGTGTGGACCACGTCGGGAGGAGCCGCATGATACCTTTGACGATGACCTCTGATGATGCAGTATTGCTACAGAGGGAGACGCTGTATAATAGCTGTGGCCACGTACAGGCAGCAATGATGCATATGAGACACCTCCCTGGTCCACCTGCTCTCACTGCCAATGCCAAACAAAGATCCAAGTCCGGCCCTCCAGTCCGGAACCGGCGGAACCCAATATCGCGGTTGCGATCTTTGATCCGACCATCTCGAGCTCCTCTTGGCGATCTCCATCCTGGCCATCCCCATTTTTCTCAAAAAGGCTTCCATGTCCGTCGTCGTTATCCGACTCGAGACACTAGATGCTTCACGCTTGCCCCCTCTCAGAATCGAACTGAGGGCTGAGGATTATGAGACCTTCGTTTTACCATTAAACTAAGGGGGCAGCTGTGAAAACACAAATTGGAGATGCAAGAAGAATGTCGAAGATCGGCAGTGAGGAGGTGGTCAGTGTGGAGAGGAGTAGTAAGTGTGGCACTAGGAGGAAAAGTGTGGTGGTGGTGAAACATGCTGGTGGATCAAAAGTGCCACATTTGTGGCCAGTGACTCGATGGCCTATATTTTCTTATTTTGTTGCAGTATTTGACAACTAATACTTGCGAAATACACAGCCAGGGAACATTATTCTCCAGGCGTTGTGCGGGTCTGGAACGCATTCGTTGTCGAGTCGATAGTGTTCTGCCATCCAAAACGCTGCAGTCAACCACCAGTTCCAAACGGCCGCCGCACGCCGCGAGGTTGTAGTTTGTGTTCGGGTGCTCGTAACCAAGGTTTCCCAATATTTTTGGCTTGCCCTGATGCCAAAAGCCGGTGTCGCCCGTATACCGTACCCCTCTCGACGCGTATGGAAAGCGAGTATCTTGAATGGTCCGAATTCACAACAGGACATCTTACGAGGTGGGTTGTCCGGCGGAAAGACTGACATACAGTGGCACGGTGGCTCTGGTGGACATCCAATTCTCTCATTCGCGGTTTAAAGGCGATGGGGTGCACTGGACGCCGTGCGTCGGAAAGCCGACAATGGCCCGACGTCAAGTCAGAGGGTTTCAAGGGAGCTTGTAAGCGACAAAGAAGCGAGCCTTGATTCTATCTCAGAGCCGGAGGATCGTGAAAGAATCTTATCTGCCACATATCGCCGCGTCAGTCTGGTCGGAGGAATAAGTCATGGGGGTTGTGACGCGTCCCTCGACGGGCTTAGACGCGGCCACCCAGACATATCCTCCAGGAGCGCATGCCAGGCGAATGGTCGCTTCGGTGACTGTCTCGGTCCCGCGCATGGTTAGATCTCTATTCATTGGACCAGGCCGGTGCCGCGGATTGAACTGGTCAGTTAGTCGCGCGATTCATGATGTGGACTCTAACGTCCGTATTCTTGTTAGCCGAAGTGGTGGTGCTCTAGCTGAGCTTCCTTATGGCCAGCGACTTGGAGACGTAATGAGCTGGCTTCGAGTACCGGAAAGAGACCACTCTTGAAGGCGGTGTCCACCGTTTGCGTCCTCAGCTCGCTAGAGCTATGAAACCTGTCAGCTGGTCCCAGGACGGCTCACTGCAGACTAATGCGAGATTGGGGCAGAATGTTCTGAGGGTGTGGTGTTGAGGACAATGGCGGTGTTGTCGTAGAAGAGGGAGGTCGCTCACATTCGGCATGGGTTGACATTAGCAATACGAAGCATGGTGATCAAGCAACAGCTACAACAGGTTATATCCAGGACACGAAATCATGGATTTGTTTGTAAACAGCAGGAAATGCAACATGCCGGAGTTGGGGACTCACATTGACATTGCCGTATCTCTCCGATCTCCGACTTGTACCCCGATCAGTCTGAGCATGATTGTCGTTGACCCCCTCTGCCCCTCTGGCCCTCTGCCCTTTCGTGTCACATTCCCTGTGCATATTCAGGATCGTCGCAACGTGGCAGCCCTGATTCACGATCCATGATGATGATGAGGACCCCTCCCCGGATGATCAGATGGTTCTCGATCTTCAAAAGGATCGACAGGAGTAGTGAACTCAAGTTTGGTTCTTTTTGCAAGCTAGCATTCAGAGATGCCCGTGCACAGCTGCAGGGACAGACTGTTGTAGCACGGCCCTGCGATCCTGCAATCCTGGGGATATAAATGGTAGTTGGCCTGTCGGCCAGTGTGGAAGCAGTGCACAGTGTACTACCTGGGCAACACAGCTCTACCTAGCTCTGCACTGACCCGGCGGCAGTGCCAGAGCCCGTGTCTGATTCTGATTCACTCCCGGAGCATACCGGCTTATCTCCGGGATCAAGCTCTCCTTATACGCTTGGGCTGCAAAAAGTCGGTGTTCCATAGCCAGTGGTGAATCAGATTTCGATCCTTTGCGCGCTACGTGCCTACGCGCCTCGCGCCTGGGATTTCACCATCTGCTTCCGTGTGCGTGCTGTGCGTGGCACAGGAGGGCCAAGACCCAAAGGGGAGCAGTGCCGAGGCTGCCGCGCGCGCCACGCCCGGCGCCGCGTTGATGGCGGGACGGACAATAGCGCGCACCGCTGCCCTGGGGGATCCTGGGTTATCCTGGTACAAGTGTTGGGCCACACACCCCTTGGCAAAGCCTGGCAAGTGGAGCTTTGTGTACAAACCCACACACTCACACACCACCCCCTCTTTTTGCTTGTCTTTCCTTTGCCTAGGCCCAGTTGTGTCGCAACCCTCTTCGAACACGTTTCAGTTCTCTCCTCTATCATCTCCCGTTCTCTCTCGCTCTCTCTTCTCTCCATCTTTACACACATCTTTCTGTCGCGTCCTGTTTCGCTACCAGCTTATAGTCCCAGCCCTCACTCGGCACCTTCTAAAAACCCGCATAAACAACACTCCCCTCTGGTCGTCCCTCACGCCAGCTTTCACCCCCCTTTCACCAACGACCGTCACGATAAGAAATATGATTGCTACGAACGGCTCCGCCAACGGCGCCATCAACATCGAGGCTATCCGCTCCGTCTACGACGCCGCCGGACAGGGCCACGTCTTCACCTTCTGGGACAAGCTGTCTCCGGAGGACCAGGCGTCGTTCGCCGCGCAGCTCGCAAGCATTGACGTCCAGCGCGTGAACCGTATCTACAAGAACGCCGTTGCTGCCGAGGCCCCCGCCGCCTCTGAGGGTGAGACTACCCCGGCACAGCTTTCCGCCCCGACACCCGGCTTTGTTGGGCACGACCACTCGCGCACCCCCTCGCCCGGCTTCCAGGAGGTCTCCCCTCTCCCGGAGAGCGCCTGCGCTTCGGTCATCGACAACGCCGAGGACGAGAAGCGTTGGCGTGACATTGGCCTCAAGGCCATCGCCGACGGCACCGTCGCCGTCCTCCTCATGGCTGGTGGACAGGGCTCGCGTCTCGGCTCGAGCAGCCCCAAGGGCATGTACGACATCCAGCTTCCCTCGGGCCGTAGCCTCTTCCAGTACCAGGCCGCTCGTATCAAGCGTCTTGCGGCCCTCGCTGCCGCTGCCACTGGAAAGAGTGTCAACGATGTCAACATCCGCTGGTACGTCATGACCTCCGGCCCGACCCGCCCTGAGACCGTGGCATACTTCAAGAAGTGCGACTGGTTTGGCCTCAATCCCGACAATGTCATCTTCTTCGAGCAGGGTGAGTCCAGTGTGACGGGGAGTGGTGTCAACCGGAGAGGATCGAATGCATGCGGAGGGGCCTCTGCTGGCCACCGAGCCACCTGTGGAAGGAGCACGTTGCTTGTCCAAAAGCAACCGGTGGCTGGTCACTCCTTTCCGAGTGACCTGTACACCACTTTCACTTCTTTCTTCTTTTATTCAGCACACGTGCCTCAGCACATACAACCTCAGAAAGGCCACTCTGAAGGCTTTGACTTGAACAGGGGCCACCGGGTCCATCCCCGGCGCAGGCGCAGACTTGAGATTGTGGCCTCGCTGCGCCTGTGGTTGATGGCTTCCAGAGGGATCGTCGACTGAGATGACGCTCTCTACCCTCCTAATTCCTCGGACTGCGTTCACATCATTCTCCCTGAAAGGAGTTCATCTCACGTTGCATGTACTGACTCCTCTAGGTGTCCTTCCCGCGCTCTCGAACGATGGCAAGCTCCTCCTTGCCTCGCAGTCGAGCCTCTTCACCGCTCCTGACGGTAACGGTGGCCTCTATGCGGCCCTCCGCCGCCCTCTTGCCCCTGGCGATGACACCACCGTTCTCACGGACCTTCGCGCTCGTGGCATCAAGTACATCCACGCCTACTGTGTCGACAACTGCCTCGTCAAGGTTGCCGACCCCGTCTTCATCGGCTGCTGCATTGAGCGTGAGGCGGCGGTCGGTGCCAAGGTCGTCCGCAAGACGATCCCCACCGAGTCGGTTGGTGTCCTTGCCCAGCGCGGCGATGGCTACGCCGTCATTGAGTACTCTGAGCTTTCGCAGGAGAACTCCGAGCTGCTCGACGCCAGCGGCCGCCTCGCCTACTGGGCCGGCAACATCGCCAACCACTTTTACACCACCGACTTCCTTGACACCGTCGAGGCGATGGAGCGCAAGATGGCCTTCCACATTGCGCGCAAGAAGATTGCCAACGTTGACGTCGCGACTGGCGAGCTCATCAAGCCGACCGAGCCCAACGGCATGAAGCTCGAGCTCTTCGTCTTCGACGTCTTCCCCTACACCCGCAACCTCGTCGTGCTCGAGGTCGACCGTGCCGAGGAGTTCTCGCCCCTTAAGAACGCCCCCGGATCCAAGGCCGACAGCCCCGAGACCTCGCGCCGCGACCTGCTCGCCCAGCAGCGCCGCTGGCTGCTTGCTGCTGGTGCCACGATTGCCGGCGGCGCCGAGGTCGAGGTCCTCCCGGAAGTCACCTACGCTGGCGAGAACCTCGAGGCTGTCAAGGGCAAGAACTTCACCGAGACCACTGTCATTGCCTCCCCTGCGGACCTCTAATCGACCTTTCATCCCAGGACATTCTTTCTCCCGCATTGCCTACATAACGCCCTAGAACGGACGCGATATTCATCGTACGGACGAAACACGCCACCCATCCCCCCGGACACTAGGAGAGCGACGACACAATATCACTGCATATGTACATCCGCCTAAGGGCATGCATCGTTGTGAAATCATGATTGATCTGTTGGCAGAGTACAGAAGGTAGGATGGGGGACGAGAGTGGCGGTATGCCGTCATTGATAGCAGAAACCAGACCCGAATCCGTAGCCACCGACAATTGGGCAGCAAAGATAAAGAGATTAGGGTGGCGAAAGATCAGCGTTGAACGCAGATCGCCCCGGGGATCTTTGGGAGTGATCGTCTGACATGATCTGAGGCGTGGATTGATCAGCACGCCCAGGGGTGGTTATCTCGGCGCGTTCGCCGATCCGACCAATTTACGCCCGATGATCTACGTCCGCGGCACGTTAGAAGCTTAGAAGCTAGAAGGGTCTAGAGGCCGCGCGCCCCTTACAGATCTAGCGCTGCTGATGAGAGGGGGCCAGGGAAAAGACTGTGGGGAGAAGAGGAGAAGAGGGCGAGAGAAAGCCAGATGTCTGTATTACAGTCACGGAAGCTGGCCATCGTTCTTCACTATCGGCACCCCCAAGAGCGACCTAGTGTCATTGCCAGATGGATTATCGACGTTGCCTGCTGCTCCATGTCGTTGCTAAACGGTGCTTGCTGCTGTATGCACTTGCAGCTCTAAATCTCACGTTGCATGCCAAGGAAATGCATGCGCGCCCATGTGTCTATCTCTGGGCTCTATCTTGTAGATCCCGACTCCCCCCTCCCCCCCGTCTAATCTAGCGGCGGCGACCACGTTACGAGAGGTTAGCATTCTTGAACGACTTGGCCTTGCAGACGCCGTCCTTGGTGCGGATGCGGTGCACCTCCTTGGTCTCGGGGTCGATCCAGCATGCCTCGAGGTTGTCGAGGGTGGTAAAGTTGGGCTGGATCGTCTCAAACACCTTCTTCTTGGGGTTGAGCACCGGCTCGGGGGTCGCGTTCTCGTATTTCTCGCCCTCAAAGTAGACGCGGTCGCCGGCCTGGGCACCCGCGGGCGGGAGGACAAACTCGACACCACCGTCCTTGCCGTCCTTGGACGACGCGCAGAGAAGCATAGCAAACGACTTGACACCACGCATCGTCACCGGCTTGAGGTTGCACACGACGATGATCGTCGCGCCACGGATCTCGTCCTCAGTCATGTACTTGACGAGACCCGAGCAGACTGTGCGCGGCTCGGGCTCTCCGACGTCGATCGACTCGACGTACAGCGAGTCGGCGTCCGGGTGCCGCTTGACTGGGGAGTTAGTGGGTTTTCATTATGCAACTGGTACCCACCGTCAAGGACCTTGCCAACGCGGAGGTCGATCATGGAGGGGAGAGGGACGGCGGGAGTAGCAGGAGCAGCGGGGGCAGCAGCCTTCTTCTCCTTCTTCTCCTTCTTCTTGCCGTCCTTGGGCGGGGCGGCAGCACCCTCGGCGGGAGCGGCCTTGTCCTTCTTGTCCTTCTTCTCCTTCTTGCCCTCAGCAGCAGCACCCTCGGGAGCGGCGGCCTTGTCCTTCTTCTCCTTCTTCACCTTCGGCGCCGGGGCGGCGCGCGGCGGGGCAGGGAGGGAGGCGACATCGATGTCAACAGGAGGGAAGGCGTTGGGAAGCTCCTTCTGCGCGGCCTGGACGGCAGCAAGCTCCTGGACGTGCAGGAAGTAGCGAAGGACAGCGGGGTGCTCGGGGTGCTGACCAGCGGGGGCACCGGCCTGCTATCAGCACACACGTTCCAGTCGTGTGACGTACCATTGCCGGGTGGAGGCGGCAGTAGAGGGCGACGTCGGCGGTCGTCGGCGTGCTTCCGACGAGGTAGGTGATGGGCAGGAGAGTGTCGTTGAGCGACTGCTCTTGTCAGTTGAGGATAAAGAGAAATAACTGACCTTGATGTTTGACGCGCTGGCCTCGGCACCGGCCTCGGCCTTCTGGATGGCGGCGTGCTCCTTCTCGGGACCGGCGAGGGCGGGGTCGGCCTTCTTGGCTGCGGCGACAAACTGGGCAATGTCGGACATGGCGCGGGCAAACGGGATGCGCTGCGTGGGACGGAGAAATGAAGTGCGAGAGAGGGGAGATGAGAAGAGGAGGCGCATACACCTAGGTGGTATTGTTTAGTGACGCCCGAGCACGAGATGGTCCAACTTTTGACGACGTCGGACGTTGAACACAGAGGCTAGGCTGTGGGAGGTGGAGTGGTGGAGGACGGAACACAGTGGGTGTGGCCCAGCGTGCGCAGGCACCAGCGCAAGGCCACGGATTTTTGGACAATGATGTGTCATTACTGACTAGACTCTGCACACATTTTGGCCACCCCATACGGACCAGGGCACCCCCCCCCGCTGGCCCCTGGCTCTGGAGCACGCTGGGCGGAAAGAGTGGCAGCTCCCGTTGTGGCCGCTGTGGTTGTCGCCTGGGCGCACCTGGGCACTGACGATGTGGAACAAGGTGTCATCTTTTTCCTCTCTCTTCCGTGCGTAATACAAAAAAAAAAGGACAAGGGGACAACCGATACCATCTATCAACACTCCCCCTTCCTCTCTTCATCTCATTCCCACAACACACCAAAAAAGAGCCGGACTCGCAACCACAATGTCTGGCCAGCCCCCCTTCAACCCCGGCGCGTTCGAGTTCCGCCCCGGTCAGGCCTTCGTCCCCGGTCAGGCCTTTGTCCCCCGCGGACAGCAGCAGCAGGGCCAGCCCGGCCAGCAGCAGCCCTACGACCCCTACGCCGCGTACGGTAACCAGCAGCAGCAGTACGGCGGCTACCCCCAGCAGGGCGGATACCCCCAGCAGCAGCAGCGCGCGTACCAGCCTCAGCAGCAGCAGCGCGCATACCAGCCCCAGCAGCAGCGCAACGTGCAGGGCTTCCAGCCCCCGAGCTTTGGAAACGCCAAGGCCGCTCCGTCGCTGAGCATTGGGGGCGGCGGCGCGCCGAAGGCGGCTCCCTCGCTCAACATCGGTGGCGGCGCGCCGAAGGCTGCCCCTTCGCTGAACATTGGTGGCGGCGCACCCAAGGCGGCTCCTTCCCTCTCGATTGGCGGTGGCCAGCCGAAGGCCGCCCCCTCGCTCTCTATCGGTGGCGGTGCTCCCAAGGCCGCTCCCTCGCTCTCCATCGGCGGTGGTGCCCCCAAGGCCGCCCCATCCCTCTCGATTGGCAAGAAGGCCGAGCCGAAGGAGGAGGCCAAGAAGGAGGAGGCCAAGAAGGAGGAGCCTAAGAAGGAGGTCAAGAAGGAGGAGGCCAAGAAGGAGGAGCCCAAGGCTGAGGCGCCGAAGGCCGAGTCCAAGACCGCTACTCCTGCCGCGTCGGCCACTCCCGCTGCCGTCTCCGCTGCCGCGTCTACCGCCGCCTCGACCGCTGCCTCCGGGACTTCGACCCCCACCAACTTCTCCAAGGTTTCCGCCAAGAACGATGCCGACGCCGTGTACCGCGAGCAGGCTGCCGCCGGATCCGAGGCGCTTAACGACCTGTACGGCACCGAGGTTGACCCCAACGTCAAGCAGCACCTCAACATCATCTTCACTGGTCACGTCGACGCCGGAAAGTCCACCATGGGTGGCCAGCTCATGTACCTTACCGGTGCTGTCGACAAGCGTACAATGGAGAAGTACGAGCAGGAGGCCAAGGCTGCCGGCCGTGAGACCTGGTACCTCTCCTGGGCGCTTGACCAGAACAAGGAGGAGCGTGCCAAGGGCAAGACCATTGAGGTCGGTCGTGCGTACTTCGAGTCGGAGAAGCGTCGCTACACTATCCTCGACGCCCCGGGCCACAAGACGTTTGTGCCCAACATGATCCAGGGTGCGGCCCAGGCCGATGTTGCCATCCTCGTCCTCTCCGCCCGTAAGGGAGAGTTTGAGACTGGTTTCGAGCGTGACGGTCAGACTCGTGAGCACGCCATGCTTCTCAGGAACAACGGTATCAACCGTCTTATCGTGGTCGCCAACAAGATGGACGACACCACCGTCAACTGGGAACAGTCCCGGTGAGTTAGATTGTGGCCGGTCGTGGACGGATTCCGGATCCGAATTTCGTAAAGAACACAGGCTGACTCGCAGTTTCCAGGAGATCCAGACGAAGATCACCCCCTTCCTGAAGGCTGTCGGCTTCAACCCCAAGACTGACCTGACCTTCATCCCCGTCTCGGCGCAGCTCGGCCAGAACATGAAGGACCGCGTTGACAAGAAGGTGGCGCCGTGGTATGAGGGCCCCTCCCTGCTCGAGTACCTCGACGACATGCAGATCATGGACCGCAACATCAACGCGCCGTTCATGCTCCCCGTGTCCGAGAAGTACAACGAGCTCGGTACCATGGTCATGGGCAAGATCGAGTCGGGTCACGTCAAGAAGGGTGACTCTCTTCTCCTCATGCCCAACAAGCATTCGGTTGAAGTTGCTGCCATCTACACCGAGACCGCCGAGGAGCTCGAGTCTGCCTTCTGCGGTGACAACATCCGTCTCCGTCTCCGTGGCATCAACGACGACGAGGTCCAGCCCGGTTTCGTCCTCACCTCCCCGCAGAACCCCGTCAAGGCCGTCACCCAGTTCAAGGCGGACCTGTCGATCATTGAGACTAAGAACATTATCTGCTCGGGCTACACTTGTATTCTGCACGCCCACACTCTGGCCGAGGAGGTTACCCTGAAGGTGAGTTGAATGATGCCGACGGTAGAGGTGGTGGAAGAGTGCGGTGACCAAGGTGTGAATGCTTTTCATTCACTACCCTGATTGCAATGCGCTTGCCACTGAACAGTTTGCAGCAGCTAACATCCAGGCTCTTCTTCACTACTACGACAAGAAGACAAAGAGGAAGTCCAGGAAGCCTCCGCAGTTCGCCAAGGTCGGCATGCTGGTCTCGGTTCTTATCGAGACTACGCAGCCCATCTGCATTGAGCGCTGGGAGGACTACAAGATGCTTGGACGATTCAGCTTGCGAGACAGTGGTGTAACGTGAGTAGCTTATCTGCCTTGATTTTGCACATCAGCTAACAATGCAGCGTTGCCATCGGAAAAGTCACGTTCGTATCAGCTATGGGGGCCTCGCCTCTCCAGCACCCGCAGTCTCTCATCCCACTAACATTCACAGAAAGCTTATCGAGAACACACCCGACGTTTCGGGCCTTTCCATTAAGGAGTAAACGAGCAGGTAGTGGCATCGTAAAGTGGTGCTCAGAAGGGTTGGCAAATTACGATTTGTTTCTGCACTTTGGGAGCCCGAGGACGTTTTGTCACCTGGTTTCTCATCAGCTGCTACCCGGCTCTAGATATCAACCCTTTTCTGAGTATTGTTATTCTATGCATCGTTCTCATCTTCGAAGGAGTGGCGCAAGGCAGGCGCGTTACACTTTACATTGAAATGGCTGGCATAAGTGGGGTGCTCGAACAGAGAAGATTGATGAATATTCAGGGACCGAATGAAGACGCGGTGCGCGTCAGGTAGCGCGTCGCGGCAAATTGAGGCACACCACTCTGTGTGCGTGCACACAGTGGGATGGGACCCACTGGCTTGCACCACCATCTCGACCATCTCCTTTAACTGTTGACTTTACTTCTTGTGATTTCATTCTCTCGACTGTAACGATCTCACATTCCCCTCCATCCACACATCCCCCCTCATCCGTAGGACACACATTGTCGTCCATCGCTTGCCCCATCCGTTCTAGTCGCGCAGTTCACTCTCATCATGGCGAGCGCAACTGTTGGTGTGCTCCCGGTCGCGACACTACCGGTGAGTCGCGTCTTGGTCACCGACCATGTTTGTTCATTTAGATCATATGCTGACACCTCAGATCAACTATGAAGAGGACCTCGGTACGTGTCATGTCGTGGATGGGAGATGGCCTGTGTGGATGGAACTCCAATGCTGGCAGATGATGTTGTTTGGGTCAGAATGGCTGACATCGCAGAGAAGATTACCCAGTTCGTGGAACGATTCGTTCCCGACCGGAGACGCAGGTATCACGCGCTCCCGGAAGATGACGACTCGGCTGCAGAGGACGGGAGTGAGGATGAGGACCTGAACGACCTCGACGACCTCGACATGGATGACGACGCGCACAACCGCAGCAAGGCAAAGTACATGCGCATCATGCGCAAGGTTGCCAACCGCCAGACCACCGAGGTGGTCGTCGACCTGAAGGACCTGCAGACCTTTTACCCCACCGACCGGACGCTGCTCAACCACATTCTCGCCAACACGCGCCGCTACATTCAGCTGTTTTCCGAGGTGCTCGACAAGCTCAAGCCCGAGCCCGACCACGAGATGGACCACACGGGTGATGTCCTCGACATTATCATGCAGCAGCGTGAAGCCATGAACAGGCAGGCAGAAGAGTCAGGCGTCGACTCGCAGCTGCACTTCCCGCCCGAGCTCATGCGTCGCTTCAACGTCTACTTCCGCCCCCCGCGCAACCACGAGGTTCTCGCTGTGCGAGCTGTGCGTGCTCACCACCTCGGCGAGCTCATTACCGTCCGCGGCATTGTCACCCGCGTGTCTGAGGTCAAGCCGCTCCTCCTTGTCAACGCGTATACTTGCGACTCGTGTGGTAACGAGATCTTCCAGGAGGTCGCTCAAAAATCATTCACTCCGCTATTCACATGTCCCTCGGACAAGTGCAAGCTCAACCAGACAAATGGCCAGCTGCATATGCAGACCCGCGCCTCGCGCTTCCAGCCCTTCCAGGAGGTCAAGATCCAGGAGATGGCCGACCAGGTTCCTGTCGGTCACATTCCCCGCTCCATGACGGTCCACATGTACGGCGACCTCACGCGCTCCGTCAACCCCGGTGACGTCGTGCACATTTCCGGCATCTTCCTCCCTACCCCATACACTGGCTTCCGCGCCATGCGCGCCGGTCTGCTGCAGGACACGTTCCTTGAGGCCATGCACGTCCACCAGCTCAAGAAGCAGTACCACGCTATGGAGATTACACCCGAGATTGAGGAGGCGATCGAAGTCCTCAAGACCGACCACAACCTCTACTCGCGTCTTGCCAACTCTATCGCTCCGGAAATTTACGGCCACGAGGATGTCAAAAAGGCGCTTCTCCTGCTGCTTATCGGCGGTGTCACCAAGACTGTCGGTGACGGCATGAAGATTCGTGGTGACATTAACGTCTGTCTCATGGGTGACCCCGGTGTGGCCAAGTCGCAGCTGTTGAAGTACATTACCAAGGTCGCCCCGCGTGGTGTGTACACGACCGGTCGTGGTTCGTCTGGTGTCGGTCTCACGGCTGCTGTTATGCGTGACCCCGTTACTGACGAGATGGTGCTTGGTGAGTTGCAAGGAAGTCTGTACACAACTGACAAACAGAGGGTGGTGCACTTGTCCTTGCGGACAACGGCATCTGCTGCATCGATGAGTTTGACAAGATGGACGAGTCGGACCGTACCGCCATCCACGAAGTGATGGAGCAGCAAACCATTTCTATCTCCAAGGCTGGTATCACGACCACGCTCAACGCGCGTACTTCTATTCTCGCCGCGGCCAACCCTCTCTACGGCCGTTACAACCCCAAAATCTCCCCAGTGGAGAACATCAACCTGCCCGCGGCGCTTCTGTCGCGTTTCGATGTCCTCTTCCTGATCCTCGACACGCCGAACCGCGAGGACGACGAGCGCCTCGCCCAGCACGTCACATACGTCCACATGCACAACGAGGCGCCCGAGCTCGACTTTGAGCCTGTCGAGCCGACCCTCATGCGCCACTTCATCGCCGAGTGTCGCAAGGTCCGCCCGATCGTGCCCCCGGCAATGAGCGACTACATTGTGTCGTCGTACGTCGAGATGCGCAAGGCGCAGAAGGAGGCCGAGGCCGAGGACAAGTCGTATACATATGTCTCGGCACGTACTCTTCTCGGCGTCTTGCGTCTTGCCCAGGCCCTCGCCCGAGTGCGTATGGACTCAGTCGTGAGCCAGGGTGACGTTGACGAGGCGCTGCGCCTGATGGAGGTGTCCAAGGAGTCGCTGTACGAGCACAACGGCCGGACAGGCGAGGACACGACCGACACGTCCAAGATCTTCCGTATCCTCAAGGACATGGCATCGGGGCGTGGCCGTGGCGGCCGCGCGACCTCGGACGACGACGACGAGCTCGAGGAGCTCGTCATGGTCGACGTGCGCGCGCGTGTCATCGCAAAGGGCTTTACCGAGAACCAGCTCATGGACACGATTGCAGAGTACGAAAACATGGGCGTGCTCATGCGCACGGCCAACAGCACGCGTCTCCGCTTTGTCGATGTCCTCGAGGACGAGTGAGCGTAGCCGGGCAAGGCGCCTTATGCTGTGCCCCATCGTGCGGACGAGTAATACAACCGACACTGTCACTTTTTCTAGGATACCCCCCGCGTTGCTTGTACTTTTACGATGATGCATCTACTGATACACTGCCTATCGTGCATCCAGTACATCCTGGAGCAAGGTGGCACTGTTGTTGCCGTTTGCCAGCGACTATTGCGACTTTTGTGATGCATGTCAACAACCCCGAGAATCTGATGACGACGGGAAATCTACGGCCGGGCCGTGTCGCGCAACGAGCAGCGCCGCGGGCCTCTCTGACCTTCCGGAGGGGGGTTTGGCCGCGACAACGCGTCAGATTGCGGATGCGCTCTCCGACGCCACTTTTTAATGGGTAGGCGGGAGGTCAGCAGGTGGGTGGCCCTGTTCTACAGCTCGGGATACTACTACAATTGGAGGACGCTCAACCGGTGGCCGGACACGGACGCGATGGTCTCGCCGCTGTGCGAAAACGTGAGGTTGTTAATCTCCATGTGTGCCGTCCATGCGCGGACGGGCTGGATCTCGAGGCTCCGCGCCGGCGTCGGTGACGGGGAGCCGCCTGCGCTCGGCGTCACCGAAGGCGAGAGCGCATGGTTTGTGCTCGATGCGCGCGCCCGTTCCGGCTCGGCGGGGAGCGGCTGCGTCAGGTCGTACAGCAGAATCTGCGAGTCGTCACCTGAAGAGTTAGTGAACGCGGACATGTGCTGAGTAACTGCGGCACTCACCTCCGCTGGCAATCCAGCCACCGCCCGTTGCGCCGCTGCCCGTTCCGCCTGATCCCCATGAGATCGCACCTAGCGGTGCGCTGTGTCCCATCAGCTCGGCGACCGGCTGGCCGGGACTCCGCATGTCGAGAATTAGGGTGCGCGAATCGTCCATGCTGAAGCAAGCTAGCATGTGCCTGGTTATGTTAGTGGGCATGTCCACAACATCACAAGTCAGCTGGCAGACACTCACTGCTCCTTGTTGCTAAACGCTATCCGCGCTAGCGGTGACGAGTTTGGCGTCTCGTACAGGATCGTCGAGTGCTCCAACTGACGGAGGTCGAAGGCACGCAGCGAGCCGTCTGCACCGACGGACACGAAAATGTCCGCACTCTGCGGCAGCCATGAGAGATCGTAAACCGCGCGGTCGTGGGCAATCAGCTGTGTCAGGGCTTGGGACGTGTTGATGTCCCACAGCGTCGCGGTTGTGTCTGTCGAGCAAGTGACAATGCTCGCTGGTGCCGTCGGGTTCCAGGAAAACGAGGTGATCGGCGGCAGGTTGTACACTGGTTGTTTACTCTTTGGGGCGATCAGCAGCCAACACTCGTTAGATATGCCCGGGACTCACATTCGACAAGACGCTCCGCTCTTGCAGCTGGTACTGCTCCCTTGCGGTCTCGTTGTACCCGTTCCGCCCGTATCCGATGCGGTTCGACTCGCCGCCGTCGAACGACTTCAGCTCCCAGATCCGAAGAACATCCCCAGTAGTCGCGAGGAGCTCGCCGCGGCCGCCCTGCCCCTCATGCCGCGCGCCCGCGAGTGACTCTGCCGGCTCCCATCCGACCTTCGTGGCCGGGTAGGCGAGGTTCGCAATGCTCAGTTGCTGAAAGTCTACCGATGGCGAATACCGTTGGGAGCTGCTCAACGAGGCGCCAGACGACGGTGCATCGACCACGAACAACTTGTTTGTGGGTCCGGCCAGGTACGACGTGAGGGCAATGCGGTTGGGATGCTGTGTGCTGTGCGAGAACGCCACGCCGTACAGCGGGTCTGGTGGGTCAGTCAGAAGCAGTGACGCAGAACGTCGAGGACTGCGGAGACAGCTTCGGCCGGGGAGGAGGCTCAGGTTACAATCAACCTGATGATTGAAGTCGGATATCTCCCAATCCCACCTCACAGCGCAAAGCCGTAAACCGAGCCTTGCCTTTGATGCTTACGGGTTGCGTCGTACTGGAGGACGTTGGGTAGGCCGACCATGGTGGGCAGCAATCCAGGCCGCAGTGGGATCGCGGCGTCGGTGTCGGAGTCGGAGTCGGGATGGGTCTGTGGACCTTGACCCCTGTCGCTGTCACCGTTCGCCTAGTGCCTTCACGGACGTCTCGGTGTCCGCGGCGCGTAATCGATTGTGTTGGCGTGCAATGACGACGCGAGGACGCCAGCAGGCGTATTGCAGTGTGTAGATGTGACGCGGGGAGCGAGCCGGCCGCCTTGCCAGGTGGACGAGAGTGGAGAAGGCGGGAGCGCTAGAGTTCGAGTGGGTTCAGAGAGGAGTGCAGACGACGACCCGGATTTCACGGAATCATTGAATGGAATGAAGGAGGGGAGGGACTAATGATGAAATGGGAGTGATGGAATGGAAGAGGGGTTGCGGTTGTGTGCGGCAGTTGGTCAATCTCGGAAGCGCGTGTACGAGTAGGGGGCAGGGTGTGTGGACCTGGTGGACCTGGTGGTGGTGGTGGATGTGCGTGTTCTGTATGGCGTGTGTGATGCAAGGGGGCCAGCCAGCGCGCGCAGCCACCGAATGTGTTGCGCGATTGCGTTTTGTGTCTGGGGTGTGCTGGGGAGAGCTGCCAGGCTTGATGTTCATGTCACGTGAGATCTGTATGGTCTCCACGCGCTGCCAACGGACATTCATTTACTCTCCGCAATGTCCGCCACTCAAATGCAATGCCAGACCAACAAACGGGCGATGGGATGGATTCCAATGTCTTCGGCGTTGTGCTCACAGAAACACAAAGACAGGTCGAGAGCAGGAGCGCAAATAGAGATAGGCCGCAACCCCCGAGATATCACCGAGCTCGCCATCGTCCACCCATCATCATCTCAACCATCACTCCCCACCTCTCCGTTGCGACTCATCAAGCGCACACGGCGGCATGTCGACAGCCGACTATGTCGCAAAGTACGCCCGCAGGCGTGCGCTTCTTGAGACTGTAGAAAAGTACTGGCTCGACGAGGCCTACCGTGAGTGGCGCACGACATAACTCGGCAGGATACCGGTGGCTGACCTTCCTTCCAGGACCTCCAGGCCAGCTCGACTCGTCGCTCAAGAAGCATACCACCCTCATCAACCGTCTGAAGAGCTCGCTGCTCGTAGGCCCGTCGGATGCCATAATCAAGGAGATTGATGGCCTTGTGTTGACAAAATATCTTGAGGAGATAGTCGCCGGCGTTATCGAGGGTTCAGGTCGCGGACGTGGCGATGCAGAGGTCGCTGTTGACGTGGGTACATCGCTCTTATGAGTGTATGCTGACTATTCAGATCATTGTGCACCTGCACAAACGCCTCGCGCCAGACTTTCTCGCTCAGCTGCTTCCCCCCTTGTTAGCATCTCTCGCGCCAGCACCTCCACCTGCCAAGGACAGCAGCGACAAGGACCGCGAGAAGGATGAAAAGGAGCGCATATCCCGTCAACGCGTCGTTCTCCGCATTGTCGCGGAGCTTGCCATGGTCGGTGCGTGGCCCGAGGGCGCGACCAAGGGCGCCTCGGAGGTCGGCAAGATATTGAAGGCACTTGTGAGTCGCGGAGTGTTGGAAACTGGACTAATGGCAGATGACCGGAGACCCGCAATACAGCAATATGTCCCTCATATCGACCTTCCTCAAGGCGTTTAACCGTGCATATCTTGGGCCTCTGCCGACAGAGGGAGATTCAGGCGCGCTTCCCGACGGCGTACAGGAGCTCATCCCTCCTGAGGTTCAGAAGAAGATGCGTGAGCTGTTTGTCAACTACTTCGAGACCGCGAGCAAGACGCTCGTCAAGGGACAAATGGTGTGTGGCCGCATCCACTGCCTGGCTGACGACAGAAACTTCTCGAGCAGGACAAGCGCAATCATGAGGCGTATATCAAGTTTGGTGAAGTATTCGAGGACCGCCAGAACGCGTACGAGCGCATGACACGCGCTGTCGAGCGTCTCACCACGGGCGTACAAGGTCTGGCTGACCTCCTCGAACTGAGCCCTCCCGTCCTCCCCACCGCATCGTCATTGTCTAAATCCGGTCTCCAGATCATCAACTCCACGTCCTCCTTTACGGTTCGCGAGGACGGTGTTGTTCCTGGCGGAATCTGGGATGACGACGAGGAGCGCCGGTTCTATGAGGATCTTCCAGATCTCGCAGACGTTGTTCCCCCGACACTTCTCGGCGTCAAGGACAAGAAGGAGGAAAAGAAGGCAGAAACAGAGGAGGCGACCTCCAATGGGAACGTGGACGAGGACGCTGAGGCTCGCCGTCGAGATGAGGAAGACATTCGTCGCCAGATAGCTGAGCTTGAAATTGATGGCGCTGAGCCGACAGATAGCACAACGATGGAGCGCCTTCCATCGGCCGTGTCGGATGGCTCTCACAACTCGATTCCTGCGGAGAATGACGACGATGCTCCCCTTCCAACCGATGTTGCCGTGCAGGAAGATGATGGTCTCCAATCTGGACCGGCTGCTCGGTTGACCGCCATATTCGCCGCCCTTCCGGAAGCTGTGAACCGCGAGATGGTTGATAAGCTCGCCATCGAGTTTGCCTTCCTCAACTCCAAGGCGGCCAGGAGGCGTCTCGTCAAGGTACGAGTTGGAATGAGGTTTTTACTGACTCCAGTTCATCGGAAGCGTACCAAAGAACCGCACCGATCTGCTTCCACACTATGCGCGATTCATAGCTATTCTGGACAAGTACATGCCCGACGTTCGCCAGGGTGTCATTGACATTGTGAGTTGCCAACTCCACACACGCCACTGACTCCAGCTCGACGAGGAGATGCGCTACCTGCAGCGCAAGCGTGCCATCCGCGAGCTTGACAGCCTACGCCTGAAGAACGTCCGCTTCTATGGTGAACTCGCCAAGTTCAAGGTTGTGCGCCCGTATACTATTCTCCACGTCCTCAAGGTGTTCATCGACGACTTCCGCTTCAACGTCGAGAACATTGCAAACCTTCTTGAGAACTGTGGTCGTTTCCTCCTCCGTTATGAAGGTACTGCGGAGGCAGCCAAGAGTATGGTGGGTATCTGATCTGCTTGTTCGCCCTCGCATTCTAACACCGCAGGTCGAGTTGATGCGTCGCAAACAGAGCGCCAGCCATCTGGATCAGAGACATAACATAATGCTCGAAAACGCGTTTTACCAAGTGAGTTTGAAAGGCGTGCGTGCAAACTGACATCCAGTGCAATCCCCCTGAGCGCGTGGCTCGAGAGATCGTCGAGCTCCCTCCAATGCACGCCTTCATCCAGCATTTGCTGCATGATGTGCTCATGAAGCGCACTCAGGACAAGGTGCTTAAGCTTGTGCGGAAACTCCATTGGGAAGACCCAGAGGTGCGTTTGATGTTTGAGAACATTTTCCTAACTCCAGACATACCAGTTCATCCTCGACTCGTTCACGGAAGTGTGGGAGATAAAGTACGAAAACATCGGACTCCTGGCGGGCCTTGTATTCGACTTGTCTCGGTACCACGTTGAGTTTTCGGTCGCCGTCGCCGACCAGGTCATGGAGGACATCCGTATCGGCATGGAGGTGAGCTGAAGCTATCTGTGCTTGCTAATCAAGAAGGAAAACATATTCAAGTTCAACCAGCGCCGAATCGCCACAATCAAGTATCTTGCGGAACTCTACATGTATCGTGTCCTCAACTCGGCAGTTATCTTTGACGTTCTTTGGTCCCTGCTTAGCTTTGGCCATCGTAGGTACCAAGAATCTGTCGATACCTAACGCGCAGCCGAGGGCCTGCCTGTGCCCGGTCGCGACAGCCCAATCGACGCTGTGACAGACTTCTTCCGTGTGCGCCTAGCGTGCGTGATACTTGACACTTGCGGTGTGTGCTTCGCCAAGGGCTCATTGCGGCGCAAGCTGGACCAGTACCTCGTTGTTCTCCAGGTGAGTGGCAATTGATGGTACCTCCCGTCGAATCATCAGACCTCAAACTGATAACAGCTTTACGCGGTTTGCAAGTCGGAGATGCCCCTAGATGTCGAGTTTATGCTGGATGACCTTCTCGAGACTCTCCGTCCCAAGGGTCGACCAAAGGGCTCCAAAGATGGCCCCGCCATCAACCGCCTTCGCACCTTCCCAGAAGCGGCTGCGGCTGTGGACGAGATTCTGCTTTCCAATGGCCCAGGTAAGCCACCACGCTCTTCGAAATCTGACAGCAGACCTTGCTGGCGACGATGAAAGTGACGATGAAGAAGACGATGGAAAGCGCAATGCTGATGAAGATGAGGACGCCGAGCCGGTGAGTTTTATTAGATCCGCGGCCACTGACCACAGCATTCCCCCATCCCTGACGCCCGTATTGACGACGATGACGATGATGGCGAAGATGAGGTGGTTGTCATACGTGAACAGAAGCACGACGAATTTGATGAGGAGGCCAAAGCCAACTTTGACCGCGAGTTTGCGCGCATGCTGGCGGACACCACGGTGGAGCGCAAGGCTGCGCCGCCGATATTCGACCAGGCCGTCCCGGTCTTCCGCAAGCGCCAGGCGGGCAATGTGGCTGGTCCGTCTGCCCAACCCGACGACAGCATGCAGTTCATGCTTCTGTCAAAGAAGGGTAATAAGCCTCAGGTGAGTTGCAACTTTCAGTGAGTAACTGACAGGCAGGTCCGCTCCGTGGACATTCCATTCGACTCGACCATTGCAAGCAATGTGCGCACCCACCAGCTGGCCAGCAAGGCCGAGCAGGAGCAACTGAAGCGCCTGGTTCTCCAAAACGAGAAGCGTCAGGAGCACGAGGGTTTGATAGCCGTCGAGCAATCCATGTCCCGCCGTGGCATCAAGGTCCGCGTGCTAAACTCGGGATGAGCGCCTGCCACTTGCGGGCTTTACATTACTTCCTCTCACCGACACCCTGGTGAGCCTCACCCAACTTTGGCGCCAGCCCCGAGCTTCCGAAGCCACCCACGGCAGCTCCACCCCGACAGAGATCGACATCGGCAAGGATGCGCCTGCCTACCTGTGGTGCTGTGTATAGCGTTCAAGGCAAGGGATACATAATTTGATTGTAGCCATGTTACGAGTTGCAGCCATACCTTGGAGCATTCAATCTTTCGATTTCTTGGGTGGCAAATCGACGATCAGGTCGGCCAATGACGTCAGGATTATTTTTCTTTCATTTTGTTCCATTAATCCCACGAGATCAAGAGTGGAGGGAGCACCGATTTCGACGCGTTTGAACGCTCAACGCCGATGGCTCTTCGCTCTTCGATACACTTTGAGCATTCGAGAACGCACACCACACACACACAAACACCATGTTCGTGCGCGACATTGTCGAACGCCCGACCACGAAGCCAAGCGAGCTGTCGGCGCCGACTCCGCCGACACAGCGCCCTGGGGGATTTCCGCTGGCGACCCATCGATCGAAAGGCAGTGCCTTTGCGCGCGCGCGGCAGGACTCGGCACGGCGCAGAGAGGGCGGCCTGGTTGTCGGCGAGGGGCGTATCGTGGACTCTGTGCCGTCTGTTCAACCTGTTGGAGAGGCAGGAGAGGCGGAAGCCGTGCGCCGGCAGGTTGATGCGGAGAACGCGGCGCGCGTCGCGGGCATGAGCGATGCCGAGCGCGAGATGGAGGCGGACGAGCTCAAGGAGAGGTTTGGGTCGGGTGTCGTGGACCTCATGCGGAAACGGAAGGAGGCGAGGGAGAGAACATCTGCGGCTGTGGGATCCTCAACAGCCGAGGCGGCGAAACAGGTGCAATATCCCAGTACGGCGGACCTCAGCGACGCACGGAGGATTCTCGAGACGGTCGACACGGAGAACAATGCTAAGGTCGCGAGCATGTCGGCGTCTGATGTCGGTTCCGAGGTGCGCGACCTCGAGGAGCGGTTTGGTGCCGGGTTAATGGCGAAATTGCGGGCGAGGGCGGCGGGGAAGCCAGCAGGATCTTCCTCGCAGCCTCCGCAATCGCAGACAAAAGCTGAGCCTTCATCATCGCAGTCGGCATCACAGCCCCAACATGCGGAGAAGAAGGCGGTCCGCTTCGATGTCGAGGACTCTACCATCGCAGGGCTGAAGAAGTACTTTCCCTCCGTCCCCACCGAGGACGCCAAGCTGCAATGGATGCAGGGTGGCGTTGCTCCGCCGAGCGCGGCGGCGTCTGCCATTTCATCCGATCCCAATGCGCCGCGGTTCGATCTCTCCGGCGCGCCGCTCACCCCCGAGGCTGCCGCCGCACTCCCCACGCACCTCGGCCTGCACCACCACGGCGACCAACCAGATCTTGCGGGATACACGCTCTCAGAGATCATCCATCTGTGCTACTCGACGGTCGCGAGCCAGCGCATAACGATGATGGGCGTACTCGGACGCATCGTGTCGCGGTTCACGGCGGCGGGGGACTCGAACGAGGACTGGGCCAAGGCGTGCCGTGAGGCCAACGTCGTCGGCAAAGGTGTGGATGTGGCATGTGGCGTCCTCAGTGGCCATTTCCGGAGTATCGGCGTGCTCGTCGCTGCCGTCGACCTCCTGTTCAACTCTCTGGGTGGACTGGACTGGCAGTGGATGGACATCGATACCGATACCGAAGCACGTGCCATCCCCTTCCGCCCCGAGCCGACACTCGAGGGAGAGCCAACGGGGATTGCAAGCGTGCCGTTCGAGGATCTCGTTCCTCGCTTGTCCGAGGTGCTTGCGCTTGATCCGGGCGCCCTCCCGCCTACCACTCTCGCTCAGCTGCTCCGCATTCTCCAACGCGCAGCTCTTGCGCAACCAGCAGGCGCCGAGGCGATTGCGCCTCTTCTTCCGCCCATGCTTAAAACTCATGTTCTCCGTGCGCCCTGGCCGCTCGATATAAACCGGCCACCGAGCCGTGTAGCCCTCCGGATCCTCCGCGAAACCGTCGTGTCGTCCCGCGCGGCAGCGGAGGCCCTCATTGCGCAGAGCGTATTTGCTCCGCTTCTCAAGTTTACTGCGTCCGACATTGCGTCCGATCCACTCTCGCTCGCACTGCTGGCTGAAGTTCTAGGTATTTTCTACGCTCTCGGAAGGTACGGTCTCCAGGCGTCAGTGGCGACCTCGGCGCGCGACATCTGGCAGTCGCTCGGAACGTGGGTCTCGCGGCAGCTCTCAGCCCCTGACCCCGCTGCTTCCGAGGCCGTGTGCGCATACTTTGACCTCCTGCGGATTTGGACCGTCTGTGCCGTCGACCCACACCGCACGACGCCGGAACACGACATCACCTGGGCACAGGTTACCGCCCTGGGCTGGGTCGACGAGTTGCTCGCGTCAGCCAAGGCCGTTGTGGGTAGCGGGCGATGGCGCGAGCTGGCCTCCATCCTCTCCGCGCTGGCCGAGTACGTCGCCGGTGCCGCGATCAATGGCGCGCGCAAAGGTGAGGCGGAGAAGACCCATGTGCTCCAGGCTCTCCAGGAGATGAACCTCATCAATGCGCTTCCACAAGGCGCAGACGCCATGCCTGAGCCAGGCGAGAGGGAGGTGTTCAACTCCGCTCTCGCGCAGGTCTTCCGCCTGCACAACCTCCTCCGCCCCTTGTCGCTACTCAACTCTCCCGAGCGCGAGCGTCTCATCTGGTGGCTCATGTCCACTACACAGTCTTCCCCGGGCGACGTTTACCTCCGGCACGCGGCGCTCGAGGCGGCACGTACCGACGGCGTACTTGACACGGCAAAATGGGCGACCAGTGCGTTCGACCTCGTACTCTCGTGCGTGCCAGGCGACGAGCCTCTCGCTCTTTCGCTCGTCGACGACCTGCTGCGTACAGACTGGAGCAAGGTGGCAACTGAGGATGAGCACGACCATGGCCATGGTCCACACGGCGCAGCAACGACCGATTTGACCTCTGCCGTCGCTGCTATCGGCCACAAGGACGGCCTGCAGACTCTCCGCCCGCTACTGCACCACGCTGTCCTTCCTGACATTGAAGGCGTACTCGGCCCATATCGCCCATCACACCTGTATCTCAAGGCCTCGGGCACTCTGCGTCCACCCCCGAGTGTGGTGCGTCGCGGTCCCGGCCTACCGCTCGCGTCAGACTGGGCGTTCTGCTCCCTCGACGAGCTCCTTGCGTCAGGCACATCGAGCGCATTCGCCCTTGCCCCTTCGGACTGGGACGCGTCCGAGAGCCAACTCACGCGCGCGACACTTGCATTCGCGCGCATTCAGGCGGCCACCGCACGGGGTCCGTCCGCCAGCCTCGTCATCCTCAACGCCATGAAGGTCTTCATGCTCGAGCATGGCCAGCAGGAGGCGCCCAACACGGATCAGGACGTGTTCCGCGATGCCGGCGTGCAAGCGTCGCTGAAAGAGCTGCTCGATTCGACCACCGCTACGGGCGACGAGATGGATATCGAGATGGACCCAGCAGCGATCCCCTCGGCACCCCTCGAGTCTGCATCGTCGCGCTTCCTGACTCCCGGCGTGCCCTTCTTCCAGTTCTACACCGACCTCGTGGCGCTGTACGAGTCCGTGTCTTTCGGCGACGCGCAGTTCGCCCGCGTCCTCCTCCCCCCGCTAGCAATGAACTATCCGGTCGACTACCGCAAGCTCCTGTGGGCCGACCAGCCAGGCTCGCTGCGGAGCGTGCGCACGCCCCCTGCTGACGTACCTCTCGAGCTGGACCGCGGGCTGGAGGTATTCTACTCCCCGATAGAGAGCAACAAGGACGTGCTCCTCGGCCAGGCACGCGCACTCGGCAGCGTCCTCCGCGACCCCGCGACCTTCCTCTTCGACCTGGCTGTTCACCACCTCGCAGGCCTGTTCTGGTCCACGGGGGACACGGAACGCACGAGCGTCCGTGTCCAGATCATGGTCGTCGTGCTCTCGAGCGCCCCGGATCCCGTGTTGCGGGCGATACTCCAGCGCGATGTGCCGTCCCGCGGGGCGGTGTCGAGTGAGGAGGTCGCGCGGCGCGCGCAGATTGCCGGAGAGCTCACGGGACCGAGGGGAGTGCAGAGGTTGAAGGCCCTTGGGTTATAGATGTAGGATAGAATAGGATAGAAGGAATGCAAAAGATATAGATCAAAGAGTGCTGGGACAATTTATTGGAGTGCTTGGATCTGGTGATTTATCATTGTTCGAATCGTTCCAATCTTTGCAGACGTCTGGGAGGTACGGTCTGGTTTCCGTGACGCCAGGCTCGCAGGTCCTTGGTCAATATCTGCTGACCTCGCTCCAGTTTTCGGAAGTGGTCCCTCGACTGTCGTGATACTGATGGTACGAAGGGTACAACAGATCTGTCAGTGGCGTGCTCGTTCTCCGGGTATTCCCAACTCCAGCAGAACGACCCTCTCTTCGCACTTGACATATGCATGCTAAACAGAACGCCTAATACAACAAATATCGACAAGACTGATTAGTCCCGCACTCCGTGGAAGCAATAACGAGTGAGGACATGCCCAGTCAAGACGCCCCCCGAGGGGTAGTCCTTCTCCGCTTGCCAACACATGGAAATGCTGGAAACCCCACCAAAAGCACTGCTCGACAGAAGGTCTTGCCGCTCTGACGGGGGACTGAAAGCGTGGGTAGAGGGGATAGAGGGAGGGCATGGATCGTTAGCATTGTCAGTCACCTGCGCTATTCCGACTGTCTCGGTGTGCCTCGCGGTCGATCAGAATCACTGCATTGCCTGTGGTGTCAGTATACGCTCCAACCCATGATAAATGAGGGGAAGTGTTCGAGATCAGATATGCGAAGTGAACGCTTTCAAACCCGCAACCGTCGACACTGCGCCCCGAACAAGGTCCAGAACGCAGCGCTTCGGGCCAACGCAGGCTGTCGTACTGACGTGCAAATGTCTAGAAGTTTCGTCCGAGGAGTGCAGGGAAATAAGGTATCAAGGGGGCCGCGGTGGAACTTACCTGTGTACATGCGGTAGGCGATGTGGGAATGTGTAGCTGGTATGAGATGGGAGGATGAGATGAGATCGATATCAAAAGTCGGTTCCATCATCTGCATCGATCTGTCAATACAACCAACCGCTCACATTTCAGACTTTTCTGGCGGGTGCGAGAGAAACAGGCGCGAGAGTCCAAGTGCCACATGTCATAATTCCGGTATCACCGCCAGGGGAGTGAAGGTTTTAGCTGGTGGGTCATTGTGGAGCTGGTAAGGGGGAGAGGAAGGCAGCTGACACAACAATGCGCCCCTCCCTCTTCCGCCTTTGAAGTACAGAGGCACGAGACCAGAGGCCAGAGGGAGATTTTTGGTACGCCACCTGCAGCTCACCCTCTGCTCGTCTGCCTGCATGCCTGTTTCCGTCTTCCTTTTGGCCCCGTTAGGGCAACTAACTGCCTGGCGCCCGTTGAACACCTTACCTCTGCCTTTATGCCTGCATTTGTTGGAGCTGGGTGGCAATAGCAATTCTGTAATTTTTCCTTCTGGAAGATTTTAAATCTCTCCCTAAGGACAGCAGGCGGATTAGTCGACAGGAGTTGCTTGCTTATTAGTCTTCCCCTTTCCCCCCTCTCCCCCACCATTTTCTCACACATACTTCTTACACACCCGACCCATCCTCCTTACCTCTTTACATCAATCCTCTCTCCTCTCCTCACGACCTATTCTCCTTCTCTTCCCATCCAATTCTCTCTCTCTCTTATTCAATAGATAGATCAAGGTCGACTCCCACGACGACCCCCTACTTTCTTTTCAGATTACATCCAAACAAAACAACACAAAAATGGTGAGTACATGCCGGCGAAAACTTTCACCCCGGGCCCTGGGTGGAGCGCGTCGCCACCCACATTCTCGGATCCGCAGACAACACAAAACAAGTGCTAACTCTTTCCACAGTCCGGCTACGGTGGTTACGGCGGTGGTGGTTACGGTGGTGGCGGCGGCGGCGGCTACGGTGAGTATACATGGACAATCAAATTTTTGTCTTCCTCTTACTGACTTCATCAGGTGGTGGTCGCGGCGGCTACGGTGGTGGCGGTGGTGGATACGGCGGCGGCGGTTACGGTGGCGGCGGCTACGGTGAATACTCTCGAGGTGGCCGTGGCGGATACGGTGGTGGTGGTTATGGAGGCGGCTACTCAGGCCAGTCAACCCAGACTTCACGACGCTGGATGGATCGTGCTGACTTTGCAGGCGGTGGTGACCGTATGAGCAACCTTGGTTCTGGTCTTCAGAACGTTGACTGGAACACTGTTCAGCTCCCCAAGTTTGAGAAGAACTTCTACATCGAGGACAAGCGTGTTACTGCCCGTTCTGATGCCGAGATTGCCGAGTTCCGTAAGGAGAAGGACATGCGCATACAGGGTAGCAACGTTCCCCGTCCGATCACCACTTTTGACGAGGCCGGCTTCCCCGACTACGTTATGACTGAGATCCGCGCCATGGGATTCACCAGCCCCTCGCCCATTCAGTGCCAGGCTTGGCCTATGGCCCTCTCTGGTCGTGACGTTGTCGCCATTGCCGAGACTGGTTCCGGTAAGACCATTTCGTTTGCCCTCCCCGCCATGGTCCACATCAACGCCCAGCCCCTCCTCGCCCCCGGAGATGGCCCCATTGTCCT
This sequence comes from Apiotrichum domesticum, assembly GCA_001599015.1. Lineage (NCBI taxonomy): Eukaryota > Fungi > Basidiomycota > Tremellomycetes > Trichosporonales > Trichosporonaceae > Apiotrichum > Apiotrichum domesticum. Next base: position 1,127,015 of record BCFW01000004.1, on the reverse strand, counting down.
CATTCTCGCCCCTACCCGTGAGCTCGCTGTTCAGATCCAGGCCGAGTGCACCAAGTTTGGCAAGTCTTCCCGCATCCGCAACACTGCCATCTACGGTGGTGCCCCCAAGGGTGCGCAGATCCGTGACCTCCAGCGTGGTTCCGAGATTGTTGTTGCTACTCCCGGTCGTCTGATCGACATGCTCGAGTCTGGTAAGACCAACCTCCGTCGTGTCACCTACCTTGTCATGGACGAGGCCGACCGTATGCTTGACATGGGTTTCGAGCCGCAGATCCGCAAGATTGTTGCTCAGATTCGTCCCGACCGTCAGACTCTTCTTTTCTCGGCTACCTGGCCCAAGGATGTCCAGCGTCTTGCTCAGGACTTCCTTTCCGATTACATGCAGGTCAACATTGGTTCCATGGACCTCACTGCCAACCACAACGTCACTCAGATCGTCACTGTCTGCACTGAGCACGACAAGCGCTCCCTCCTCCTCAAGCACCTCGACCAGATTTCGCGCGAGAACGCCAAGGTTCTCATCTTCGTCGGCACCAAGCGTGTTGCCGACGACCTCACCAAGTTCCTCCGCCAGGACGGTTGGCCTGCTCTCGCTATTCACGGTGACAAGCAGCAGGCTGAGCGTGACTGGGTCCTCGCCGAGTTCAAGTCGGGCCGCAGCCCCATTATGCTTGCCACGGACGTTGCGTCGCGTGGTCTTGGTAGGTTCTCCACATACTCATTTTTGCACAGGCATCGGCTCTTTACTGGGGAGTGCCACAGGATACCTTGAGAGAATACAGTATAAGCGCAACCGTCCGTGATTTCTGACGGCCTCAATTGATTGGCGCTGGGGGTGATAATTGCCCTCTGCGTTTTGAATGATCTGCTAGCAGGACGTGGCGTCCTGTTGGCAGAAGGCCGTCGACAGCATCGAGATCATATCAACGGACCTGCGCGTTCTGCCTGTGCCCTGCGTTTCCTGCGCGGGGCTTGAGCGCGAGCGCGAGTCTCCACGTCGGCCTCTGGCCCTCTGACTCTCGCTACAGCGTCTTCTCATCCTAATGCTTCTCCGACAAGAGTCGGTCGCGTGCAAGACCCCAACCCGTAAGAATGGCTATTGACACTGCGCTTTCTTTCAATATCGATCTTGTTGAATATGCTCACTCTTGTGATCTCTTCATCTAACAGACGTCAAGGACATCAGGTGAGTTGATTGTTTTGCTGTCTTCGAACTGAGCTAACTTTCAGCTACGTCATCAACTACGACTTCTCCAACAACTGCGAGGACTACATTCACCGTATCGGCCGTACTGGTCGTGCTGGCCGCAAGGGTACTTCCTTCACTTACTTCACCACCGACAACTCCAAGCAGGCTCGTGAGCTCATTGGCATTCTTCGTGAGGCCAAGGCCGAGATCCCGCCAGAGCTTGAGGAGATGGCCCGTTACGGCGGTGGTGGTGGTGGCCGTGGTCGCGGTGGCTTCCGTCGTGGTGGTGGTGGCTTCCGCTCTGGTGCCACTTCTACTGGAGCTAACTCGTACGGCGGTGGCGGTGGTGGCGGTTGGGGATCGCGCGGCGGCTCGCGCTGGTAAACGCAAGAATCCCCTAACTGTGTGTCCCCGTGTAGTCTTCTCACCCCCTCTTCCTTGAGTGCATAATGCGCGATCGTGTTGGCCTGCCCATCCTCATTCGTTGCTTCTGACGCTCACTCTGGCGCCTCGCGCCGTATTATATAGATTTCGCTCATTCAACACCCACCATTATGTCTATAGATCTGGGTAATTCTGTTCATGACCCTGTTTATAGATCATGTCATGCCAGGCCAACGTTCGCGTGCTCTCGCTGTTGCACGCGACCTCTCCGGTCTGGACTGACACTGGGGGTTATCCGTTCCGTTTCTGATCTGTTTGTTTCCGATGATATGCAGGCGATGGTAGTGTAAGATTCTTAGATTGTTGTCAGTGTCTGACCTGTCAGTTTTGTTGCAGATCACGTAGATGATGGTATGCGCGATTGAGGACCCCTGCATGGCCCGCGTCGCGCGTCGAACATGAGCGCGTCGGACTATGAGCAGTTCTTGACGGTAGTCGGCAACTCCGTATGTTGCAAACGGTGCCTCATGCTTCACGCTCCACGCGCCCAAACCCCATACCGGTGCCCGTTTACTGCCATGTTGTGACGTCAGGTTGCTGCATGTCCCTGTTGCTCTGCTTCAACTGTTTCCTCGAGCTGGATAAACCATGCCAACAGCTCAACGCCGAACAAAAGTGGAGTTTATTCCACGCGTACAGTACTTTGCGTACTTTGCGTTGCTGCAACTGCGTTTCAGTCTGTCCCGTCCGTCCTTCTCTCTCATATCCTACAATTTCTATCCGCCTGATTAACAATGCGCATTGAACGCCTGACCGCCGACTCGCCGTACCTAGACGGCGCAGTGGACGTGCTCAACATTACCTTTTCCAACGAGTACATTTCCAAGGCGCTGCTCGCGGGCGTGCCGAACGCGACGGAGATTGCGTACAACCGGTACCGGCACATGGTGCTGCACGCCGCGCTGGACCTCGATGGGTGGGTCGCTGTCGCAGAGGAAGGAGAGGAGGGGGCCAGGAGCGTGCTCGGCCTCATGCTCGTCAAGGAGCCCGGCGTGGACTGCAGCAAGACGTAAGTCCCCAAATGAATTCCTAAACTTACCGCAGCCCGAACGCAGTGACAGAGCACAAGCGCAACGTGCAGGCGCTCTCGCCCCCCGAGATCTGGGACGCGTGCCAGCACGTACGTCGGCAGTGACGCCGCCAACTGACACCGCAGCTGAACGCGATCGAGGCGCGCATCGAGCGCGACACCTGGGGTCCGCAGGGCACAAAGGATATCTGCTACCTCAACTTTTTGTGTACTTCGCCGTCTGCGCGGGGGAAGGGCGTCGCGCGCGCCATGCTGGCGCCGCTGCTCGAGCGGGTGGGGAAGGAGGGCATGGAGATTGGGCTGATTACGCATACCGAGGAGAATGTGGGTAGCAGAAAAGAGGGGGGGGCTGACGGCAGGTCAAGTATTATGAGCGGTATGGGTTCCGCGTGCGCGAGTACATCGAGGACAGGCTGCGCGGGGAGCCGATCTATTACTGGTCAATGTCCAAGCCGTGAGAAGAGTAGAGCGATGTTGGGAGCTAGAATTAAGAAGCACGAATGTATGAAGTGAGGATGGTAGCTACGAAGAACACAGTATCAGGCTTCATGTTACAGTAAGTCGTCACCAGCGCGGAAATCGTAAAGGAGACACCAGGAATGTGGGAGATGGACAGATTGGACTGGCATGTGCTTTCTCTGACCGTTTCGTTCCACGTACACATCCTCCTCGCCCAGCTCCCATCCGCAAGACACTAGTTCATTGTCCCCAGGAGGCAGGCATTTAGCTACTGACGATATTAACCCAGCTACCCATTATTTTAAATCTACGAGATTACTTGAAGATACCCATGCAGTTGGCATAGTAGGTAGTGGTGGCGGTCCAGTCGGAGAAGAGCTTGCGGACACCGACCTTCTGCACGAGGACATCGACAATGGTGAACATGTCGCCGTCGCGGGTGAGGGCCTTGGCAAAGTTGGAGACGTACCAGTCCTCGGCCTTGGCGGCGGCACCGAGGGGACCGGAGCGCTCGAGCGACCACGAGACGATACCAAGGCCAAGACGCTTGGCCTCCTCAGCGTACGGCGAGGGGACGATCTGGCCGTCCTTGGCGGTGAGGAGGTACTGCATCGGGGGCGAGATGTACTTTACGCCGTCCTTCTTGTACATGGCGAGGGACTTTGTCGCGTTCTTGAGGTCCTCGGGAGTGTTGCCCGTGTCGTCGAGGTAGGTCGCCTGCTTGGCAAACTTGGGCTCCTTCTTGATCCAGTAGAGCATGTCGGCGTAGAGGAACGACTGGGGCCAGATCTTGTTAAAGCTGACGCCGGCCTCGCGGTACGTGTCGACCATCTGCTGTGCGTACTTCTCCTGGGTGTAGTCGCCCTGGTAGGGCATGGGCACCTCGGGGGTCTTGAGCTCAGGGGTGTGCTCGAGACCAAGACGCGTAGTGAGCTCAATGTGCTCCTTGAGCGAGAGGATGGTGCCGCACTGGTTGTACAGCGACGTGCGCCAGGGCGCGATGCCGCCGAGGTACGCCTCCGGGGTGGTAGCGCTCGCGTTGAACGAGTCCATCTTGCCGCACAGGGTCTTGATCTCGTCCAGGGTAAAGTCCGACGTGCAGCACTTGGCCTTGGCGGGAGTCGAGCCGCTGGCGGGCTTGAACGGCGTGGTGCACTTTGCGTTCATAGCAGGGATGGCGACGACGTTGGTCGTGGTGTGCAGGTCGCACTGGGAGTGGCGGCAGACGAGCTTGCGGTCCTTTGTGAACGCGACGTCGCACTCGAGGACACCTGCGCCCATGCGGGCACCCGCGAGGTTGGACTCGAGGGTGTGCTCCGGAATCTGGAGCGTGCCGCCGCCGCGGTGACCGATTGAGAATGTCGACGAGCGCATCTTCTTGTCCTGGCACTTTTGCAGCTTGTGCTTGAGCGGCGAGTCGACCATGTTGTCCACGAGGTAGTACGGGCGCGGGCCGAGCTGGATGTTCTTGATGGGCTGGTACTGCGAGAGGTCGAGAGGGTTGCGCACCGACGTCTGGTCCACGGGCTTGGTCACCGGGGAGTTGCGGGCCTCCATCTCAGTGGGGGCCGCGGCCGCGAGGGCGGCGACGAGCGTCAGAAGGGCGGCGGAGAACACTGGTGTTAGGTCTGCGGACGTCACTGGGTCCCGAGGCCCTACACCATACAGTACTCACTCTTGGTGTCTGGCTCCTTTTGGCTGGCTGGGTGAAGGCCGTGAGTGGTGTCAGTTGGGGCTGGGGGAACATCTCGCCCGGTCTCTTCTTATCCAGTTTGCAGCTGGAATCATCAACGCCACACCGGCAAGAGAACACCGTTCCAAGGTTCCAAGACATCTCTCCCTCAGCCAAGCACGGGCCGCGAGGATGACACGAGCTCACGAGATGGCTGGGGCGGAAGGCAGCACGTGCGTAGGGGATCAGGATGTTGTTGAGACAGTCGCCGGACGCTGGTTGGTGGTATGTGCCCTGTATTGGCTTCTGACTCGCGGTGAGGCACCGAGGTTACAACCACGGGCGCGGTTGGAACAGGAACCGGCCGCTGCTCTGCGCCTCTGATGTCGTTGCGAATGGCACGTTCCCTTCTCACGCATGTTGGCGGATCTAGCGGATACAGCTGTACAGCTGGTACAGAATGCTTGGCATGCCGGAGATATGGTAATCTCAGGGCCCCGCAAACGAACACCCGAGTATGGCTGGGTATGAGCGGGTATGATTCATGGCACCGCGTGCAGACATTCCAGGATAAAGCCAGGACCCACTGCGACTGCAACGACGACCAACGCACGTTTCTCGCTTCGCCGCTAATGTTCGTTAAGAGGTGTAGATACCATCGCCAAGAGGATGCGGGCCTTGAATAGATTCGGAGAGCAACAGTTCCTTCTGAATTGGATGCCAGATCGAGCAGGTTGGGTCGAGCGGGTTACGAACACCGTCCTCGCTTCGCTTCAGTCAGTCGTGGCTCTGCTCTGAGCAATACCGGCCATTCGCCGGTGTGCACGTTCAGTAGATGTCGCTTAGGAGGAATGAATCAGCGATCCCATGTTTGCCAGGTGAGGTTAGTTTCGAACGACTTGTCTGCAGTCTCGTCGAAGATTCCTTCTGGGATGAAAACCAAACCAATCGGACGACTTTGCAAACCTGAAGGAAGAGAGAACAGATGACGGCGGTCCAATGGATCACTGGAGATACTTTCATTGGGTACCGCTCGGTGTCCATTGGTGCCGGCGCTAGCATACTGTCTATCAACAAAGTTTTCACTAAGTACAATCAAAACAAGATCAAAGTAACATTCCCGGGCGTGTGAATCAGAGCGATAAGATCTGCCTTCTGATAAGATATCTGACTTCATAGGGCCACCGACACACACGGTCTCTTTTCGGTCCCCCGGACCTTTGAGCAACACAGAGTTCATATCGGGAATGTTCCATATAACTCCGTCTGTCGACGGCAACAAAAACAAAGCCATGTTTTCTCCGTGACGTTCAAAATCAGCAGTCGCGTCAGTAAGCACCAGCGCATGATATGAGATGAGATGCATTTGTCCTCCATTAATACAACACCTGTGTCGAATGTATGTTGTCGCAGTCGCGCTTCCGCGCATGCCGGATGCCAAGGGCCAATTACTGCTGCTCTCCGCTGCCGAAGCTCTTGACCCAGTCCGCCATCTCCTCCATGGCAACCTGCATGCGCTGGCTGACGGCGGAGAAGTTGTCAATGGCGGGACGCGCGTCGAGCGAGAAGATCTCGTTGCCCTCCTCGTCCGTGCCGGCGTGGTAGTAGTCAATGACGTAGCGCTGCTCCGTCTCCTCCTTTGTCGGCTTGCCCTCCGCGTCGAGGACCGGGCGCGTGACCACCCAGTCGTGGCGGTCAAACGGCGGCTCGGTGCCGTACCACTGCGGGAAGAGCTTGCCGCGGAGAATGTTGAAGCGCGCACGAGGGGACAGGTCGCCTGGCCGGCCCTGGAAGCGTGCAAGCGTCGCGTGCTCACCCCTGCAAGTCAGTACACAATGTCGAGCTTCTGTATTCAAGTCCAGCTCAATCGCACTCACCCCGGCATACGCTTCTCCCAGCGCATAATCTGGTCCCAGCCTCCCTCGTTGATCCAGTTGTGGATGTCGACGACCATCTGGATCGAGTCCTCGGGCGTCTCCCATCCCTTGCGCACGAGGGCATTGTAGAACTGCTGCGGGGAGGGGTACTCCCACACTGGCGCCTCGCCGTCCTCCTTTGGCCGTGGGATGGTGGAGCGCGTGCGCTCGGTGCTCAGCTCGGTCGTCTGGCCGGGTGCGCGCTCCGTCGCGCTCAGTCCGACGGGGATGTTGTTCACGGGGGAGAGGTTGCCGCCAAACACGCCCGCAAATCCCGCAGGACCCTCGGCAGTGCCGTGTCCGTCGATAGGGCACTTGTTCGCATCCGTGCGCGGCGGTGGCGCGACCCATCCGCCGTCCTTGAGCTTGCTGTGGTCGATCGGGCACTTGGCCCCCTTGTCCTTTGCGGCCTCCTCAGCCTTGGCCTTTGCCGCGGCGAGCGCCTTGTGGTCCACAGGGCACTTGGCGCCAGCGTCGCCGACGGGCGGGTGGTCGGACGGGAGCTCGGGGGCGGAGGTCGTGCTGGAGCCGATGAACCACTTCATGATGAGATGATGGGATGCAAGATGGAGTTTGAGTGCCAAGTTTTTTTTGACCCTGTTTTCTTGACTTTTGTTCGGCCGTTGTTCGGCAAATCAAACAGGTGGTGATTTCATACACAAGACACGGTAAAATAAGTGGCATGCTTGTCGCGCGGTAATTTATCCGAACCCCACTTTAGCAGGAATCGCTCTCAGTACCTAGTACCTAGTACGCGCAGGATGGCGCACGGTGCATTCCGCAACAACAACAACAAACCGTCCGACCTAAGGCGGTCTTCTACAATCCCCGTTCTTCTCTGCCCCCATTCTCTCAACACACTCGCAATGTCAACAACACAGAACACAAAGGCGCGGCACTACGCCGCCCTGGCCGCCCGCCTGAACACGCTCAAGGCGAACCTCGACGAGACGGAACGCCTCATGGAAGACATGGCGGGGCACCTTCTCGCGATGCGCACGCTTGCGGCATCGAATGCTGCCCAGTGAGTAGTGAGGGCGCGAGGTGCGGCTGAAGTACACTCCATTGTAGCCGCCGTGAGCGCCATGGTGCACCAATCACTTATCATCTGCGATGTCCTGCTTTCTAAGACTTTGAGCGCTCACACCAGGTTCATGGCGTCGTCGCGCCTCGTCGATATCGAGCTCTATCAGGCCGAGCTTGCGGCTCAGCAGGAGCAGGCGCAGCAAGCTGGTACGAGAACACACGACCAGGCGAACGAGTCGCGGGAAGCGTAGTGGCTTCGGTTTGTTTCGATGGTTGATAGAGTTGCGTGTTGTATTCCTAGCTATGACCTGTTAACGTGGGTTCTGTTCGCAGAACGCTTGCATTTATTGGTATTTGGGTTTACTGTGGGTACTGTGAGGTCTTGTCCTACTATGACAGCGACCGCTGCGGTCGTACACGATTGAGTGACTCTGGAGTGTGCGGCGCTTGATGGCAAAAGTACGAGCCGGCGAGCCCAGGCTATCGCGGACACAACATGGCCAGCACGGGCAGCACAGGTCGAATGGAAGCTTCTCGTTTCACAGAACTTCCATTGCGGCACCTTGGTGCCCCCAACTAGCCCGGTGTCAAAACAGAGCGTTTCGGAAGCGGTTTAGAGTATTCAATACGATTCATGATGGAGATGAGACCAGAAACTATAACAAACTACAACGGCATCTATGCGGGGCTCAACTACGTGTGCAGTTTGAGCGCGGATGGTATGTGGGCCGCACGGGTAGGTTGGTACGGCGGTAATTGCGGAAAGGAGGGACGGTGATCAAGATGCTGACATTGCCACCGGGAAGCAATCGTTGTGTGCTGTATTACTGCAAGAGTGGTGAGGTGCAGAGTCGCTTAGAAGAGACACATGCCGAGGTCGAAACAGAGACACGCGGCACACATGGCGGCTGCCGGTCAGCACAAGCGCAGAGCAGTTAACCCAGCCTACTCACCAAGACATCCCATTGCACCGCCGGCGGCAGCGTTGCCTCCTACTCCTCCGCCGCTCGAGTGCGGCTGCTGGACGACGATCGGCTGTCCGTACTGCATCTGTGGCTGGGCCCTGCGCGGTCAGCTCTGTCGATGGCGTCGCTCGGTATAGGAAAGATGAAGGCAAATCACGACAGGTCCGTGCGCTGCGCGGTACGGCCTTTGGGCTGTGGGGTGGACGTGGAGCCGGAAGTGTCATCCCCAGAGGACTACCCCTGCATGACCATCCTCGTGATGAACGATGAACATGTTGTGCGTGGGATCCATGATCGACACGGCGTCCGAAGTCGCTCCGACTCGCCACGGTCCCCATCCACACAGCGCTATTCCCCGCTTCGCGCTCATCGCCGCACCTGATCCTTGCCGTCGCGCACACTTACCCGTATGACGGCTGCTGCGAATATCCCTGCTGGTTCGGTGTCCATCCGGAGGGCTGGGGTAAGCATCACTCGGGGCATAGAACCTTTGACGCAGAACTTACCATCTGGGAGACGGGGTACCAGCGCCCGTCGCTGGCCTGGTACATGTTCGAGTTTTTCTGCCTGTCAGTCTACGCCGCAACCCATGGGGTGTGTGTTAGTGGAGACTCACGTCCATGGTGTTGGGATGAGTGTTTGGTTACGAGTATACGAGAAAGTGGTGATTGATGAAGATGAGAAATGTGCCGATGCCAACTGTTGGGAAATACCTCTGCTGTGAGACGACATGCCAAGTCTCCCAATCAACTCGGTCGGCACAGCCACCCAGAACCACCGCGGAGCGGTGGCTAGTGTGGTAGCGGTCGCGGCCTCCGCCGTCTCTGCTTTTCTGGGTGGCAAAATCACAGGGACGCTACGCTGGTGGCCTGGTGGATGTACGTAAAGGCGTCATTTACAGGAACCATAAGAAAAGTTCCAAATGGCTCCGAAGAACAATTAAGAAAGTCGTATTAGATCTATACGCCACTTCTGCTGTGGCGCGCGCAGCCAAGTGCACATAGTGCGCAGTTTGACGGAATGTCTCCCCAGCAGCTTTGGTCCAGATGCTTCCAGGCTGATTGAGCGTGATCGATATTGGACAGCAATCGCAGCGCGCAGCATGCGGCGCGCAGCTTCGCGCAGCTCATGAGGACTGGGTCATCGCTGGGCGCCGTTACGTTACGTAGAAACCCCCCCTGGCGCGCACTGCACTCGCAGTTTGTGCAACGGAGATGATGAGTGCGGGATTTATCAACTGCGGTGCCCCGCTTGCAGCCAACCACCACTCAACAACAGCACCAGCGCTGCGAGGTCATTGAACGAGAATTCAACAGCCGTGGGCCACCTAAGACCATCTTTCATAATTTCATAGCTTTCATATCTCTATGCACATTCTGTTGGCCAAAAAGCGCAAGCAACGGCCACATTCGGCGCTGCAGCATCTCCCAACCCTGATTCGAACAGGGGACCGACGGATGTGAGGTTGAGGTATCAGTTACAGTCCGGCGCTCTACCAACTGAGCTATTGAGAGGCGTCCAATTTTTTGAGGGGAGCGTGGTGAGATGTGGTGATGAGCTTGAGGGGGGGATCAACGCGCCGAACACTGAAGCTGTTGATGCGAACCCGCTGATCCGTCTATTAGGTTTATAGCGAAGCAGATCAGAAGCCAGCGAAGCCCGAAGATCGGGATTAGCAGCTCTTTGGACTGACGATCCACCAAAGATTGATCGTCGTTGCTGATCTGCTGATCCTACCGTGCACTTTGATCAGGACTATCGCGGATATCGCGGCGTTGGCCGCCCGTAACCTAAGCCAGCGCATCAGCCAGCGCGTTAGTTCACGATTAACGATGATTCAACGCGGCTAGAAGCTCCACATGGCCTGAGTTAGCTCCGCGCTCCACAAGTCCATCAGCTAGGCGCCTATATTTGTTGATATCGCGAGCGGCTGGCTTCACTCGCGGTCAGCCAGATGGACTACCAAAGTACCGTAGCTCTCGAACCCGTGGAAAAATGGAAGCCTCGGCGCCTTCAAGACCATGAGGTACCAGAATGTGTGGTTTGCACGTATTCCTATCTCCCCCGGCCATCTCTTCCGCCCATCGCCCCGCCAGTCCGATGTCCGCTCCGTCCTCGGATGCTCGGGCCGGATCTTGCTTGCCGGCCCGAACGCACAGCGGAGCAGAAGAAGTGCGCAGTGAGATGGCGTCCATACATCGGTACGTCGGTGCGATCGTCGGCGCGACCGCTAGGCCCTATTCCCCGTATGAGATGGACGACGACGACGGGGGTCCGCGATGCGCGGGCGCGATCGAGAGACCGACGTGGTTTATCCGAATTGATATTGAGTCTTGTCTACATCCTGATTACAAGATTAGAATGATGATGCCTACGCGGAAGGAGTTGCAGACCGCGCTCGCCTCCGGTCTCGTCCTTGTATAGCGTCGCATCACGACATGGCTCATGGGCACTGGGCTTGGAGCGGGCCAGGATCTCGGAGACACCCCGAATCGCGATCGCTCAGAGCTGGCATCGACTGTGTTCGTGTTCGCTCAATGCTGCCGCGGTCTGAGCGGACACTGACAAGAGATCACGGAATGCAAGCTGCGGGCACAGATCACCGATGCGCGCCTGGTTGGCTGGTCGGACAGGGCGTGCCCGCCTCAGCCGGAGGAGATCGAGGAGACAACAAGAACGGAGATCGGTAGATTGTGTGTGGGTTCCGGCTGCAATGCAGAGTACTTGCCGGACGTGGGGGGGCTGGCCAGCCGGGTCGGACGCATAATTAATTTCCACTTTGTGGTCAGTTGCGCCACCAGGCTCGAGCACTGGCGATAGGCGATGTGATAGGGCGGGAGATGAGAGATCCAAAGATGAGATCACATCACACGCCCCGCCGCGATCCCGTGATACCCAGCACACACCACCCCAGCCAGGATTTATCAATGCTCAATCAAAGATTCTGTTTTATACCAGATTGTGCGGAGCAGGTTTGATAACCGGAGACGCGGCGGAGTGCCGAGGGTGCCCGATCGCCGCCTGTGACTGTCTCGCTGTCTCGCTGTTGCCACGGTCACGGCGCGCTTCCTCCGTACCTCAGTTGCTCGGTTGCTTCCCAAGTCGAGCGCCTGCCTCTCACAATAGATCGGTGAGGTCGCAACGCCGCATGATGCATAATGGGCTATGCGCTGGCCGCATGACCGCATGTCACTGGGCCTTGGCCGCGGCGGTTTCGGGTTGAGCGCATCCTGGTCAGGGCTCGAGATGGGACGTGTCGCAGCCCGACACACGATGATCCATGAAGAATCATGCATTCCCGGATGCTCGTGGGGAGACCGCAGAGAGCTGCATCGATGTACAGAGTATGCTCCCCTGCGGCCAAGGCAGTATGCATGTTGGCCGACTTTGCTTCGTTGCCCGCCGTTCCAAGCCGTGCTTGTGGCCTCGTGGCAGCTCTCGACGAGGCACCATCAGCGCCACAGTATTACAACGTCGAGCCAGATGGAAGACGTGCAGCAAAAGACTGTTGCCGAGGCAGAGCGGCACTCCGCGATCTGTTGAGGCCAATCCCATAGCCAACGGTTGCCCCTCAGTGACGCCGCGATTGGTGCGGTAAGCGTCTGCTTCGGCTTCATGGACGCAACGGCAGGACGCTGCAGAATGTCCGTGCACGCGCCCAACGTGCGTGAGCTAGGACGTGGTCCACTGCGCTGCTCGGGCTGCCGCGATCCTGTCGTACGCGCCATGGGCGCCATGACACAGACACCGAGCGCTCTCGGAGCCCCCTGCGTCTGTGCCCCGACGGCCTCGCAGGCGGCTATGACGTCGGGAGCCACTGGACCGGACTGGCGCGCCGTCGCCGACTTTCGGTTTAATGACCTGCACAAAGTGCTGGTGCGTTGGTGGCGTGCTTATCTGCCATACATTGTATGCGTGGTGTTTCAGTCTGAGATGTCCGGGCGTTCCGGGCAACATCGACGCCGGACGAGCTGCGCGAGCTGACTGCCACGGTACCATGGTGGCGATGGCGACTTGCGATGTCCGGGCCACTAACCGGCATCTCCGAGCCGGCTTCGGTGGGGGAGATGCCTATGAATGCGATGGACGCGCATGGACCCATGCTTCGATGCGTCGATGCTTCGTGGCGGCTAAGATGCTTCTGTGGCATGCATGGGTCTACTACCTTGCCTAACCCCAGACGGTAAAGAGATGGCAGAGAACGCCCAGTGACATGACGCGATCAGGTGGGCACGCCCGCCTACGCCCGCTGTGAGCAACTCTGATCTCTGTTCGGCAGGCGCAGTCGGCCAGTCCGCACGATCAGAGACGTACCGGCCAAACGCGGACGGAGAGTGCTCGCCGTCTCCTCTGTTCCGGTGCAGCTGTCCGGGAGCGCATTCCGCTTTCCGGCAGTCGGTACTGGTCGGCCTTCGGCCCAGCTTGATGTCGTGCAGCTTGCAGCGGCGTATGGGCGCGTGTGTGGCGCAATCGCTGCACCGGCTGTGTGATGCGGCGGGGATCGGGGATCGCGAGATCGGGAGACGCACCCCTGTGCTGCATCGTGCCCTACGAGCTACCTGCATTGTAGACTCCATCCACCATCTCCTGGTGGTCTGTGGCTCAAGACGTACAAGACACCTTGTCGATCGCAATGTCGGCACGGTTCGCGAGTTGCTACCCGGCCACCCGGTGAGCTTGTTTCTCTAGTGATCTGGTGCTCTGGTCATGTACGGCGCCCGCTGCCGTTGCGGATCGCAGTGTGTGCTCGGAAAATGTCGGAATTCGGGTGCAGCACGCTCTCTGATGCATCCCCTGTTGCTCTGTTCTGTGCATTTCATTTGGAAGAGGCCAAGTGGCAGGCATTCACCGACGTGGCAATGGACGACGATGAGACGAAAGATGCCGGAGCGAGTGTGCAGATTCCCAGATACCGTAGGGACGAACAGTAGCGCAGTCTGGTGCTCCCACAGAATGGACTGCGGTCGCCAGTGTGGCCCAGTGTGGCGGTCCTAGAAGCCACGTCTTCCATTCATGCGGCGTCATCGCTCACCGCTGAAGGACGGACAACTGCTCACTGGCTAGCACAATCTCACACCATGTCCGCGCCTCACTCCGCGCCCCATCCAATGTCAATGTTGCTCGAAGACTCGGTGCACGGCCCGTTATCGCGGTCGGCACTTGTTGATCGATCATCCCCCAGATAGAGGCCGCAGGAGAGCAGCAGCAGCAACAGCCGTACGCTCTTTTGTTTCGTCCGATTTGAATTTTACGAGTCGCGAGTCGTCACTCGTGCTCGTGCGCTATACGCCCGGCGGATTATCTCTGATCTCGCGCGTGTTCTTTTCCAGCATCGTCTTTTTTTTTTTTTGCATAAACAATCAGACGCGGTGATTGGCTCGTTCACCCGTCCTTGTCAGTGACCCGTCGTTGACTTTTGCCGCCCACAGCCTGTGCAGCCAGGCGCCGCTCCCATAGAGCCCCCGGGGACTCCCTTATCCTGTATCCTGGGGCCGTGTCCGCGCCCCTCTGTTCTCGTGCCCCGCCCTGGCCCCTTCCTATCCAGGATCCCCCCCGTGTCACCGGAGGCCCGCTCTGTCATCGTTTTGTAGCTGTAGTATCCAAATCGAGGTGGGTTTTTTCTATCGGGATAACCCATTCCGCAGAAGAGCAAAGGGGCACAGCCAACAGCCAGCAGAGCCAAGTAGAGAGCCACACCGTCTGGCAGCCACAGCGTTTAGACAGCCGTCCAGCCAAGCCCATCACAACCCCATTTGAGACAATCAGAACACACGCACACATCGCCCCTTCTGTGAGCGTGGTCCCCACCGGTCCCATAAAACCCCCCGACCTTGACGTCTCTCTCCTTTCCCCCCTCTCGTAGTGCACCCATACCCAAACCGCTTAGCTTCCTGCTCTGGCACGCTTCGCGCTCCCACGTTCTATACACACTCTCTCTCTCGTCGTGACTGCCTGAAGAACCGGCGGCAGCCCACCTCCCTATCGCTCATTCCCCAAATACACCTCCTCGTAACCCGCGTTCTCCCCATCTCCCCCTAGAATGGCCTCGGAGGCTACCACTCTGCCGGTGAGTCTGAGATGATGCATGGGCGGCGCCCATACGGCTTGAGCGCTGTGGAAGAGGTGCCCGCGTCGTTGTGTCAGCGATAAGCGATGTGGGCATGTGTGGGGTAGCTCGGCGGGCGGTGATTCCGCGGCGATCCCCCACAAGAGGTCCCAGCGTGATCGCTGTTCTAAAGCGTGCGCTAGCCCCGCCGATCCGACGATCTGGAAGGGCGGCGCCAGCGGAGCGCGGAGCACCGAGCAGCATTTGTGTAGAGATGTCGAGTCGCAGAGTTCTGGCATGCTGACATGGTTCATTTCCCCACTCGTGATCGCGTCGCGTTGTGTTGCTCGCTATCCCGACATCATCCCTGCTGAACTGTCCACCTCCCCACTTTCCCCCACTCTCCACAGGTCGAGTCTTGGGCTGCGCACCTCGGCCTCGACAAGGCGTCCGAGCCCGGAACCCCCGGCTCGTCGGTTGTGACACCGATCCAGACGTGCGTTATTGATGGTGGCTCTCGCGAGCCAGCGCCGGGTCCTCGTTGCTAACATTCCAGTGTCGACCGTCTCCGCAAGCAGCAGGCTGGCCACAATGGACCCCTCAAGAAGGTTCTCGTCGCCAACCGTGGCGAGATTGCCATTCGTGTCTTCCGTACGGCCCACGAGCTCGCCATGAGCACCGTCGCCATCTACTCGTACGAGGACCGCATGAGCGCCCATCGCTACAAGTCGGATGAGTCGTACCTCGTCGGCAAGGGCCTCGCCCCTGTCCCTGCCTACCTGGCACAGGAGGACATCATCCGCATTGCCCTCGAGCACGGTGTTGACATGATTCACCCGGGGTAAGTTTGTGCCACGGCCTTCGTCCTGTAGGCCTGCGTAGAGGCGCATCGTCAACGGGGCTCTCCGTGCAGCGCTAATGACAGATACGGTTTCCTCGCTGAGAACGCCGAGTTCGCTCGCAAGGTCGAGGAGGCTGGCATTGCCTTCATCGGTCCTCGCCCTGAGACCATTGACTCGCTTGGTGACAAGGTCAAGGCTCGTAACGTTGCCATTGAGGCCGGCGTCCCCGTCGTGCCCGGTACTCCCGGCCCGGTCGAGTCGTACGAGCTTGCCAAGGACTTTATTGAGCAGTACGGCTTCCCAGTTATCATCAAGGCTGCTATGGGTGGTGGTGGCCGTGGTATGCGTGTTGTTCGTGCCGAGAAGGAGTTCAAGGAGTCGTTCGAGCGTGCCGTTTCCGAGGCCAAGTCGGCGTTCGGTGACGGTACCGTCTTCATTGAGCGCTTCCTCGACAAGCCCCGCCACATCGAGGTTCAGCTCCTCGCCGACGGCCAGGGCAACTGTGTCCACCTCTTTGAGCGTGACTGCTCCGTTCAGCGTCGTCACCAGAAGGTCGTTGAGGTTGCTCCTGCTCCCCACCTCGACGAGAATGTCCGCCAGGCTATCCTGAACGATGCTCTCACCCTCGCCCACGCTGTCAACTACCGCAACGCCGGTACCGCCGAGTTCCTCGTCGACCAGCTTGGCCGTCACTACTTCATTGAGATCAACCCCCGTATCCAGGTCGAGCACACCATCACTGAGGAGATCACTGGTATCGACATTATCGCCGCCCAGATCCAGATCGCCGCTGGCATCACCCTCGAGCAGCTCGGCCTTACCCAGGAGTCGATCCACCGCCGTGGCTTTGCTATCCAGTCGCGTATCACCACCGAGGACCCCGCCGCCAGCTTCCAGCCCGACACTGGTAAGATTGAGGTCTACCGTTCCGCTGGTGGAAACGGTGTTCGTCTCGACGCCGCCTCTGGTTACGCTGGTGCCCAGATCACTCCCCACTACGACTCGCTCCTTGTCAAGTGCTCCGTCTCGGGCGCTACCTACGAGGTTGCGCGTCGCAAGATGCTCCGTGCTCTTATCGAGTTCCGTATCCGTGGTGTCAAGACCAACATTCCCTTCCTCATCCGTCTCCTCACCCACCCTGTCTTCGAGTCGGGCAAGACCTGGACCACCTTCATCGACGACACCCCTGAGCTCTTCAAGCTCGTCCAGTCGCAGAACCGTGCCCAGAAGCTCCTTGCCTACCTCGGTGACCTTGCCGTTAACGGCTCGTCCATCAAGGGCCAGTCCGGTGAGCCCGGTCTCAAGACTGAGGCCCTCATCCCCACCATCACCGACAAGGAGGGCAAACCCGTCGACTGCTCGCAGCCTCAGCTTACTGGTTGGCGCAACATCATTGTCAATGAGGGTCCCGAGGCCTTTGCCAAGGCTATCCGCGCCTACCCCGGGACGCTGATCATGGACACCACCTGGCGTGACGCCCACCAGTCGCTCCTCGCTACTCGTATGCGTACCGTCGACATGGCCAACATTGCCAAGGAGACCTCGCACGCTCTCTCCAACGCCTACGCACTCGAGTGCTGGGGTGGTGCCACCTTTGACGTTGCCATGCGCTTCCTCTACGAGGACCCTTGGGACCGTCTCCGCACCCTTCGTCGCCTTGTGCCCAACATCCCCCTGCAGGCTCTTGTCCGTGGCGCCAACGCCGTCGGTTACACTTCGTACCCCGACAACGCCATCTACGAGTTCTCGAAGAAAGCCGTTGAGGCCGGTCTTGACATTTTCCGTGTCTTCGACTCGCTCAACTACGTTGAGAACCTCAAGCTCGGTATCGACGCTGCCAAGAAGGCTGGTGGTGTCGTTGAGGGTACTATCTGCTACTCGGGTGACGTTGCCAACCCCAAGAAGACCAAGTACACTCTCGACTACTACCTCGACCTCACCAACCAGCTTGTCGCTGAGGGTATCCACGTCCTCGGTATCAAGGACATGGCTGGTCTGCTCAAGCCCGAGGCCGCCACCATGCTCATTGGTGCTATCCGCAAGGCCCACCCTGACCTCCCCATCCACGTCCACTCGCACGACACCGCCGGTATCGCCGTTGCGTCGATGCTCGCTGCCGCCAAGGCCGGTGCCGACGTTGTCGACGTCGCCATTGACGACCTTTCCGGTCTCACATCGCAGCCCGCCATGGGTGCCGTTGTCGCTGCTCTCGAGCAGTCCGGCCTCGGCCCCGGCATCTCGCACGCCAACATCATGGCCCTCAACATGTACTGGAGCCAGATCCGTGTCCTCTACGCTCCCTTCGAGGCCAACGTCCGTGCCTCCGACTCGGGTGTCTTCGACCACGAGATGCCCGGTGGTCAGTACACCAACCTCCAGTTCCAGGCTTCGCAGCTGGGTCTCGGTACCCAGTGGCTCGACATCAAGAAGAAGTACATTGAGGCTAACCAGCTCTGTGGTGACATCATCAAGGTCACCCCGTCGTCCAAGGTCGTCGGTGACTTTGCCCAGTTCATGGTTTCGAACAACCTCAGCAAAGAGGACGTCATTGAGCGTGCCGGCTCGCTCGACTTCCCCACCTCGGTCGTCGAGTTCTTCCAGGGCTACCTTGGTCAGCCCTACGGCGGTTTCCCGGAGCCTCTCCGCACCCATATCATCCGCAACCACAACCGTATCGACGCTCGTCCTGGTCTCTCCATGAAGCCCCTTGACTTCAAGAAGATCAAGTCCGAGCTCCGCTCAAAGTACGGCAACCACATCACCGACTATGATGTGCAGTCGTACTGCATGTACCCCAAGGTGTTCGACGAGTTCCAGGCGTTTGTTGAGAAGTATGGTGACCTCTCCGTCCTTCCCACTCGTTGGTTCCTCGGCAAGCCCCAGATCAATGAAGAGATGACCGTCGAGATCGAGCGCGGCAAAACTCTTACCATCAAGCTCCTCGCCATTGGTCCTCTCGACAGGAACAAGGGCACTCGCGAGTGCTTCTTCGAGCTCAACGGCGAGACCCGGGCCGTCGTCATCACCGACAACTCGGCCGCCATCGAGAGCGTCTCCCGCGAGAAGGCCACCTCGGAGCCTGGATCCGTCGGCTCGCCCATGTCTGGTGTCGTCGTCGACATTCGCGTCAAGGAGGGCCAGGAGGTCAAGGTTGGAGACGTGAGTATCCGGAGACGCTTCTCCTTTTGTGTACCAATGCTAACGCCATCAGCCCTTGGTTATCCTCAGCGCCATGAAGATGGAGTCCGCAGTATCCGCGCCTGTTTCCGGAAAGGTCGCACGGGTTTTGGTCGCCGAGAACGACTCGATCAGCCAGGGCGACCTTGTTGTCGAGATTACTCACGCGTAAGGGGTGTGTTCTTGTACGATAGAGAAGGTAAAAGGTATGCAGCATCTGTTTGGTTAGCGGAGCGTCTGGGCGTAGTAGTGCAGCGGTTGCGGTGGGCGTATGAACGCCGAGTCCGCTTTCATCGCTGCTGGTTAGGGCAGATGGCGCAGGTGGCGCGTTGATACCTCTATATCTCTAAACGACGATTCTCCTCATCAGTCTAACATTGCAACGCCCCGATTCTGAGCAAACAGTTCATAAGCGCCCTTTCCTTGACCAGCTCAACACCCTCTTGACTTATTATCTGGATTTATTAGTCCACGACAAACATTGATTCCGTACACCGCGCCCTAGACAACCCCGCATTGGACGCCTACTGCTGTTCAGTAGCTGGTCTGGGCGACCACGCGCCCGGTGGTGAGCTCTGCGCACCAAGACCCTCCGTTAACGCCATTAATGATGACTGATCCCGGGATCCCTCGTTGTCGCCACTGACGGATGTTGCCTCCCAGCAGATTAACGCCACACAGCGGCACTAGACCACAGTGGAGTGCGGCTGCTCGTCCGTAGCGGGTGCATGCTTGCACTGGACCCGGACTGGCAGTGCATACTGCACATACCCCTTACCCTCCTTCTGTTGTTGTTCACAGTACTAACTTCTCTCTGATTCATCTGATTTTCCTGTATTCTTTGATTTCTTTTTATTTTCTGTTTTTTCCTCATCTTTCCCGACTCTTATGTTGAGATTCTTCTCGGACTTGGCGCTCCACTCGGACGTCGCAGCAAATACATACATCGCGTCATTCATTGCTCGCTTACAACTCCACCGGGCCCATGGTCTATCAAGAAACGTATACACCGTAACGAATGCGCGCTTTTGGGGTCCAAGCTGGGCGCACTGCGGACCGCAGACCAGAGCCTCCATGAGCACTGCCTGGTGGATAGGGAGCCGGGGGATTAAGGAAGATGAGGGCGCGCGGGATTGACGGATTCCAGAAACGTTGTGGTGCACGTGGTGTACGCCCGCGATGCCTCGATGCCGAGCATGCCGAGCGCCGGGCACGTAGTAGTCCCTCAGACTGACACTGATGAATGATTACTGACCGCCCATGAGGAGGTGCGGCCCCGCATTCTGGCATTTTCCCATCTTCGCTTAACTTTTATGAACGCGTGTTGATAGTACTTGATCGCGGATCGCGGATCGCGGATCGTCGCTTGATCATCACGAGTCCCATACCGCGTCTGTACCGGGGTGTTTGGTGACGAGATCGGAGGGTGACAGTGGAGATTGTACTGGCATCTTGCTGCGCTTCTGAGCCATTTATTGATCCTTTTGCCGCTTGCTGCCATCATCTCGAACCCTCCGCACCATGGTCTCCCCCAACGAGAACAAAACCCCTCAGCAACATCCCAGTCAATCCGCAAGCCAAACGCCCAAGAGACCCGAGTTACCGGGCGATACAGGAAACGGCGCGCAACATCCCGCCTCTCCGTCCATCTCGGACCCGCACGATATCCAAGAGGTATGCCCATGAGAATAAGAGAATGGCAGCACTGAGGCAGGCGACACACCGCTTTAACGCCGCGGCCCGCGCCGTGGCGGAGTACACGCGCGACGGCCGCTCCCCGCCCTCGGAGCTCATAGATGTGAGTTTGGGTGGTGCCCCGCTGACGCCAGATACTCCGCCAGCGGTGGGAGGAGCGCGCGGCGCTCGTGCGCCGCGAGCGGTCGCGGCTGGCCGGATGGGGCCAGTGATACCGTGAGCGCGTTGAATTCGATGCGTGGACTTGGTACTAGCGCTTGAGTAGCGTGTAGCTCCTCCCCCACTCCCCGCCCCCCGTCCCCGGTTTCAACACCAGTAGGTCGACATGCCACACGCCACTTTCGAGCAAACGCAGGGGTTTAGTGTGAGTGTCGGTTGACATCTGACAATGCGTGAAATCACGTGCTGCCCAGTCTCTTCAGTAACTTACATTCATACTGTTGCGCTTAGCGGACCGCCACTACTAATCTCATTGGCACACTAACCCCGCCGCCGAGCGCAATGCCGCACTCGCTGGGGAAAGCGAAGAGATCGCCTGGTGCCACATTCGTGGCACTCACGCATGTCAGCTGTTTACTCATAGCTCATGGCTCATACATCACCAAACCGCTGTGATCGATAATCCGGCATTTCGGCGTCGGGGCGGGGTAGTGACCAAGCCTGACGACGAACAGATCCCCCGTGGTAGTCGTGGGCACACTCGGAGTGCTACTCTACTCAGACTCGCGAGAATGCCGATGCCAAGGCTATAGGACCCTAGACATTCCATTCCGGTTTGCCAAGCACTCGCTCCGTTTACAACGCATCCCAGCGCGCCTTTGCACTGCGTCCTGCGTTTTGATATGTAATGTGGGACGACCACGAACCCACAAGCACCAGACTTGTGGTCGTGTTGGTGTTTGCGTTCGTGGAAACGCGTCCGCCCCGGATTGTATGACCTCATCGGAACCTTATCGCGAATTACGCGTCTGCTTGTCCGTCCCGACGACGCGTTATCTCTGGTATCATTTTCGATAGCATATCCCTCTGTTCGAAAGGCGACAGACAACGGACAGACAACGGACAGACAACCGGGATCACAGCTGCAATGTTGTGGTATGTGCAAGACTGGCGCACACTGAGCGTACGCAAAACCTCGTTGGCATACCCCAGGATTGATTGACGAAAGCCTGCCCGAAAGACACGCAGCACAACCGAGTACAGCTACTCTTACCGTTGGCTTCATTGCCAACGTCAAGCTCGGCGTGCGACCCGAGAGCAGGAGCAACTGAGGCGACTAGAGCAAAACACCTCTCAGTGAGAGTTGTCCCCACTCCAACCAAGTCGGCAATCCAACGCTGAGTGCAGCATGCCACCAATGCGCTCCCACCGAACAAAGGCGACACAGTTTGGTCATACAACAGAGCACGAGGGCAATGATGTGCCCCGAGCACGCGAGCACGTCCCCACCACATTGTCGTCACTCTACATCAATACACGACGTGGTTTACCCCAACGACGTCCCCGTCCCTACATCCCTACGTCCCCACTACTTTGACCTACCTGCCCTCGCGGTCCATGGATCGTCAGGCGCGTGACTTCCTCCAGCAATTTGGTATACCACAAGTCTAGGAGGAAGAAAGGCGAAACTCGATCCGAGGTCGAGATCGAGAGAGAGAGAGGAGCGAACGAGAACCACGACAGGCCCAATCAAAAGGACAACGCACGAATCGCATTCATGATCAGTGGTAGGAATATTCCGAACCCCAAACTTCAAGTATCAGTGGCAGTGGAGCTTTGAGGGCCAGTTGGAGTTTGTCGAGGGCCCACGGGGCCACGGGGCACCACTCTGCAACGGCCCAAGTGCCACATGCGGTGCGCGGTGCGAGGTGGTGGTGGGCTCCCCTGGTGGGCTTCCCCAGTGGCGCTTGCCCCACCAACAATGTCCCCACAACTCGCAACTGTGGGCTTTCAGGTCTGTTAGTATGTAATGCCTACGCGTGCATGTCGGGATATACCACCTCGTGATGGATGGTGATTTGGTTTCGTCTGGGATGTTTTGGCTTGATTATGTTTTGGTATTCCTACGCGCTCCGCGCCCCGCGCTCTGGGGTGGAATGTGACGCGCCTGCGGTCGGGTTACGGAGTTACGCGCCAGGTCCCCTTTAGCCCGGTCCGAAGCATAGCAGTAACGGACATAGACACTGTGTCGGAGGAGTACAGTAGTATTCTCAGTACTCGGAACACACCTCGATCACGACCAAAGTAGGTTACTCCCATGGTTCGTGGGTTATGCGTCGTGGCTCCTCCCCCATGGACCACCCACGACTGGCGGACTAGCGGTGCCTGAGGGTTGTCCATTCCGCTGGCAGTCGCTGCCGAAGCCTTGCAGCCTGGGCCGAGACAGAGGTACTTGCTCTGGCGCAATGTTCTGATCAGTGACTGTAATGACCGAGTAGAACAGCACGTTGTGTTGCGCAGGTTCTCAGATTCTCGATTCTCAATTCTCAATTGGAGGTCTTGCGTGAGAGAATGGGAATCAGAGGTTCTCGCCGCGAGTCCTGAGGAGTCCTGAGTCGCGAGTGAGTCGTGTTCACAACTCTTGTATCTCATGCAATATCCCGACATCCATTGTCCATTGTCCATTTCTCCGTCATTACCCGACGATCGGGGCATTCCCACGATCTGGCAAGTATGTTCCCATGTCCCCTCGGGAAGGACCGGACGGGGCTGGATGCTTCATACATCATAGAGAAAGAAAGAGTGCATCATCGTCTCGATCTCGATCTCGATCGGACGCCTGGGAAACGTTGCGACGGTGAGACGGTGGGAGACAGAGTGGGAATAGACTGGGACCTGCCACGAGCTCTGCTGCGGGATGGACTGGAATCCAGCAACATTTGTTCCTGTCGTGACGCGTCGGAGGGAGGGAGTGCGGTTGGTAACAGGGGTTGAGCGGACTGTGGGAGTGGATATAACCATAAACACAACAACATCTGCATCCAGGCCACACAGCAGTACAGAGTGGTACAGAAGAGGGGATCGGGGGAGAGGATCACAGAATCACAGCAGAGAGTATGCAGAAGATCTGTACCTCTGCTGCTTCGGGTACCTCCCCCCTCACCCTGGATCCGCTGGAACGCCGTGCCTGCCGAGCAGTGATCGTCGTCGGTGTAATCCAGAAAAAAACAAAGGTGGAAAAAAAAGGACTGAAAAAGGTGGAGATTGATTTTTAGGCGAAAGCGCGAACGGAGAGGGGCTAAAACAGGCTGCTCATTATGCAGATCTAGGCGCCAGACTCTCTCCGGTCTTCGCTCTCCGCTCACTGCTCGGTGCTCGGTGCTCGCTGCTCGCTGGACAGTCAGCACTGCGACTGCGACTTTGGATGCAAGCCCATTTCGAATGTCTCCGAGGCTGGCCTGCGGCGAGGCAGGCACGCGCACGCGAGGGGCAGGTGGACGAGGGTACGAGGGGAAACAGGAGAAACAGAAGCCGCGCGCCCTGGCCAGGCGTGTGGGACCCCGCAATCCCCAACGAAAAAAAATATATGGTCAGGATGGCGGGCCGGCGGGAGAGGCAAAGGACCCAAGGGTCTCCCAAAAAGGACTACGCTGGCCGCGGTCACTGTTGAGCGTGTTGGGACGATCATTGATCACCTGCGCACCTGTGCCAAGGGGGATCGCCTGCGCTGATCCTGCAATGATGATGCATGCTCGGGGGGATGACTTATGCAGTTCTGCACGGGTCATCACTACAACGGCCGTCGTTATCATCAATAACAGCGTCCACATCTCTCTCATCTCCAATCCACTCTCTCTCATCTCATACTCGCCACCTATAATCACGTACGCACTCCAGTCCTTTCGTTTCACAACCTTTTTTTTTTTTCTTTCATTCTAAACGCTGTTATAATTTTTCCTGCACTGCCCACGCAAGAAAGCCTAATTCTCCTACTACGTCCTGTCCGGGCCTGCGGGGCCTCTCATCTTTGTGCTGGTCCCTTGATCCCCAACACTTTGGCAACCAGCCAACCAACAAACGCTATATCCCAACAGCCCTCGTCGTCCTCTCGCCAGTCTCCCCAACAGGAAAGTGGGGACAACTTCTCTCCACCTCTGTGCGCCGCTGGGACTTTTTTCTCTCCTGCTGCTGCTACCGCTGCCGCATCCCCTGCCACGTCTCTTTCGCCAGCCTCGCCTCCTCTGGAGTTGCGCCCTCAAAGATCTCTATAATCTCAAAGCGAATACCGACTTTTACGCCTAAACCCAGTAATACAACACAGTTGGCGAGGGTTGTGTAGCCCTGTTTGTTGCGGCCCAGTGGCTCCCAGAGCGACGTCCTTTCGATCCCTCACTCTCGCTCTTGTGCTCTGCGCCGCGGTTGTCTCGAATCTCGGCTGCCCTGCATTTGCCACATTCCCACCACCACCACGACGCTCGCTCTCTCCCCCTGGTTTCCTTCCCTTGTTATCCCTGGTTTCCTGGCGCTCTCTACGCGCCCCCCCACGACTGTCGCTGCTCCCCAAAGGACCCTCCTCCCTCCTCCCCACTACGAACGCGGTGTCATCAAGCCCTTCTCCACAGACCACTCTCCAACTTTCTATAATATTAATATAATAATATCCTCGCTGCCTCCACTCGACATCCACCCCCCAGTCCACAGCCCGACCACTACTCTCTCTCGTCGTCGTCGCTCGTCACCTACCTCTACACCACTGGCATCCCGCTAGCTCTCCACCATGCCCGCTACCACCTTTGCCCGCCCCGCGCAGCTTCATCTCTGCCCCAACCCCCCGCGCTCGCGCTTCGACCGCGAGGCCTGGTCGCCCAACTCGGACTCTGACGAGGACGAGATCACCTCCGCAGACTCGAACGAGGACGCAGAGGACAAGGCCGACGCCCATGCCTTTGACGGCCCGATCCAGAGCTCCGCACCCATCCGCCGCGCCCCAGAGATGCCCTCCGTCCAGGTCCGCCCCCGGACAGTGTCTCCTCCCCGCTCGTCGCCGCTGTCTCCGCTCGCTGCCTCCTCTTCCTCTGCCGGCTCGTTGCCCCGCCCCGCCGCTCACGCCCGTCTGGGTATGAGCCCACTCGCAGGCGGCGCCGCGTCCCGCCCCGCCGGCCTCCCCAAGGCCACCCCGCTCGCGCGCACCCTCCTCAACCGCTCCATGATGGCCGCACCCGCAGCCAAGCCCAAGAAGACGACCAAGCTCATCGTGCCCACCAAGCCCTTCCGCTCGACCTTTGAGCTCGGCCTCAACTCGAGCGAGCTTGCGCGCAAGAAGTAACTGCAGCGTGCATTGTTTCCTTACGCATCCTGCATCTATCGGCGCCCGGTGTATTTATTTCATCGGCAACCTCGCGGCAGTCCCTGCGCGTCCCCAATACGCCGGTGCCACCATCCCACGACTCACCACGCGCCTCGAGCGCTCCCCACAACCCAGCACGGGCAGCTCATCCCGCGTCTGCAGGATATCGCCAGCCACCCCCAGTTGTCCCCCAACATCCACATCACCACCACCTGCATGCATACGACCCACAACAACCACTCCTCACCTCAACCGTAGGACGTCGTTTTAATTGTCCCCGGCGCCACTTTTTTTCTCTTCATCTTCGTTTCCGGCTCCTCCCGTGTCCTGCACGGCTTCGTTTCACCTCGCGCCGAGGACCAGTTGACACCACCACACACATGTTCCCCCATATAGGTAGATTGTAGACTAGGCACGTGTATCTAGTATGTAGACGAGCAGAATGCACAATGCAATTCAAAGCACAACTGTGGAGCAGGGTTCTTGCTGTGAGCCAGTGTTGTGGAGACCGTGTCCCAGGCACTGAGCATGGGTGGCATCGCCGCGCGAGGTGATGCACCCCCGCTCGCCATGACATGGAGCACAAACTCGCCACCCTCCCCCCAGCGATACTCGATCACACCGCGCCAAGAGCAGCCAGATCCCATATCCCAGAACACTGCCCAGACAATTTCTCGATCGCCACACTGCCACACAATCACAGCAATCGCCACCCCCAAGTCCCCAACAAGTCAGTTATCAGCGGATGGACCCCTAATCTCCGCTGCTCCACACGGTGATACCGTGCTCCAACGGCCAGCGGGCTCCACATCACGGCTCCACCTCGGGGAAGCATTAGCTTTGGGGAGCTAGGGAAGTGGAGCCCGGGGGTGTATTCTATTTAGAAGTGGGTTACGTTTTGTCGATTCCTGTTATGCTTGCGCGCAGCAAGCTCATCTTTGTGGGGTGCTTTGAGGATCGACATCACAATATGTCACCACCACGAGGCGTGATGCAATACCACGCGTTCTCGTGCCTCTACTTATCTATGTACTTATCCCGATTAGATACTGACCTCGGCGGGCGCGCCGCGCGCACATGTAGTAGTGGCAATTGCGTAACTCCAGCTTCTGCATTCTCTGCATGCTCTCGACTCCCGCGTGCTCGTAATATAGACATTTTTTCTCTGCCGGCCTACAACCGTCCACAACCACATGATACAGGGTATAGAAATTTCGATGGGGATCAGTACAGTACGTCTGATCCTAAAGGAAGCCGCCGCGGCGGCTGAGCGTCGGCATCTGCGTGAGCTCGGCGAGGAGCGCGTCCATGCCTGCCCAGCGGCACTCGTCCTCGACACGGCGGCGGCGTCCGGCCATTTCGGGCCACGAGCCCGAACACAAGCGCGACGCGATAATGTGCCATGCGCCCGCGTCGCGCTGCAGGAGGACTGTGAGCTCCGTGATTGTCGCGACCGCGGGGCCGGGGCACGTGTTTGAGCGCGGGCGGCGGATAACGAGGGGAGGGGTGCCTCCGCCGCCTCCGTTGGCGGTGACGGCGGCGGCCTCGCGCTCGGCGCGGGCCTGGGCCAGCGCGGCAGGGAGCGCAGAGAGAGGCGGGAGAGGGGTGCCGAAACCGCCGAGGGAGGTTGGGTACGCTGACGGCGGGGGGCCGAGGCCTCGGCGTGACGGTTTTCGCGAGATGGAGGCGTTGCTAGGTTGGCGGGTGAGCGACGACGTGCTGGCTTGGCGCGAGATGGAAGCGTTGCTGGCTTGGCGCGAGAGTGCAGGGCTGCTTGGCTGGCGCGATGGCGTTCCGTGACCGACCGAGTGCTTTAGCGATGGCGAAGGTGAGGTTTGACCCCCGGCGACAAGGTACTCCTCCCTGGTCATCATCAGCGTCTCTTCTTCATCCTCCCGCCGCTCCTGTCGCGAAGTAGCAGGGACATGGAGCATTGGGTGGAAGCGCGTGTCATCGTACTCGAAATCGCTGTCCTCGGCGCTGCTGCCGTCCGTCATCTCTGGCCCTTCTACCGACAACGGCGGCGTGCACTCGCCCTCGGAGCTGCTTTGCAGCGAGTTGGGGCGGAGCGCTTGTTCGACAAAGCTCACGAGCTGCCCGCCCGCGGGGCGCAGCGTGTCGAGCGTGACCGTCACCTCGTGCGTGTTGGGCTCCGCGTCGAGCGAGTAGCCGAATCGCAGAGTGACGAGGATAGTGGAGGGGCCCGGCGCCGCGCGGCTCATATGCGAGATGAGAATGGCCGAAAACGGGGGAATGGGCGGCGCGGGCCCTTGGGCGGCGGTGTACACCGACGAGACAGACGTCACGGAGGTCGAAGTGCCGTGGCTGCCGGTACGAGCAGGCGCGGAAGGCCTCCGCTGTGTCGTGCATGACTCGTTCCAGGTCGGCTGTTCTGGTTCGGGAGCCCGCAGATCGATAATCTCCTGTGCTGTCGACCGCGAATCAACATGGCTCGAGGGCTTGCTCGGAACGGTAGCAGAGCGAACGAGGCCGGGGCGGGCTGGTGGGTGCGCCACAGGGTGTGTCGCAGGGTGCTGCGAGGGGCCGAGAGGCTTGTGCGAGGAGAAACCAGTGAAACCAGTGGAACCAGTGGACCCGGTTGAGCCATTTGAGCTATTCGAGGCATGGACATGAGAGCCATTCGCGTGCATCCTCTGCCAGTCACGAGGGTCACGCAGGTCGCGAGGGTCACCACGGGGGCCACTGTCGCCAGCCGGGTGGACGAATGGCTGGTGGATGTGCGGGTTGCTGTGTGATGTGTGTAGGGTGCGACTAACGTTCTTCTGAGACTGGCTGCGCTGCATCTGCGGGGCCGGCGGCGCGTAACGAGCCTGGGTGGGAGGGTGACTGTGCTGATCCTGGTGGTGTGTGGGTGTGCCGAACTGGTGATCGCTGTGGGTGTTGGTGTAGTCGTTCCTCGCGGTGGTGGTGCCGGTGATAGTCGCCGCCGTGGGCGTATCACGCCTGGGTGTGATGGTTGCGTTGGACGTGCGGCTCGCCTGACGGCGGAGATACTCTGCATCGAGGTCTGCCTGGCGATTACGCGGCTCACGGTCGCGGTCGCCGGTGCGGGTACGGGGATCGCGGGGGTCGACGGACATGTTGCGCGCGTGGCGGGCACCGACGTCATTGAAGCTTGCGATGGACTGCAGGCTCGCGGGGTCGATTTCGGGGAGCATGGGCGGGCGCGCGTGGGGCGAGCGCGGCGAGGGGTCGCTGGGCTTGTAGCCGGAGGGGGAGGTGGGGGTGGCGGAGGGGCGGCGCGCGGGGCGCGTGGGCGCGTCCCGCAGCGAATGCTGGCGGTATGGCCACGGCGAGCCGTTCGTGTTTACCGTGGGCTGGGCCATGCACGAGGTCGCGTCGGCGGGAGTACGCACGATGGTCGCGCCCTGCCCGAGGGCGGGGACGGTGTGCGTCACGCCGGCATGGGAGACCGAGTGCGAGCGCTGCATGCTGCGTGCGGGGCGCGACATGGGACTGTTGTTATTGCTGTTGTTGTTGCCGTGTGAGTGTGAGTTTGTTATGGCGGCAAACGAGTCGCGGAAGGGGAATGAGGTGAGAAGGAGCGACTTGAGGGTGGACTTTGGCGACGACGAGTCGTGGAGAGAGTGTGGGGGTGAGTTTGACGACGGGGAGATGGTGGTGGGAGTTGAACAAGAAGTCGAGGAGACGACGCGGGAATCTCTGCCAGTCCCCGTCCCAGATGAACGAGATTGCTGGCGGTGGAGCAGCATGGGTGCAGGTGGCATGGAGACCATGGTCGGGGATTCGAGTTCCGACTGCCGAGAGACAAGAATGCACACGGGGTGCACGGTGCGCGGAGCTCAACGTGCGTCCAGGTTGCCAGGATGCAGGAGCGGAGGCGCCAGACGCCAGGAGGGGCTCGAAGCACCAGGACAAGGGACGGCAGTGGCAATGAGGCGGCCGGAGGTGGCGGTCAAGGGCCCGAGAAGCTTGATGAGAAGGGCTGGTCCGGTTTGAACGATAGCCAGCAACTGCGGTTGCTGCTGCTGTAGCAAAAGACGATACGGTCAGAGCACCTGCCTCAGGGAGGAGAGAACGAGGGGGGTTGCAGCCACAGGCGGTACCAGCAACGGGGAAGGCTGTGACGAGGGGGAACTCTTGCGAGGGACGGGTCGAGGCCTGTGTTGACGAGGATCCCAAAGTGGAGGGTGACCGCAATGGCTGGCGCCGTTGACGTGACGAGGCGGCCTTTAAGAGGGGAGAATGTTGAGGATGCAGAGGATAACAAAGGTGGCAGGTGGTATCCGTGCGACGCGGTCGACGACGACGCGACGTAGATGAGCGCCACGCTTGGGGTCTGGCCACGAGCTGCGAGCTGCGATCAGAGGGCAAACACCCCTTCTGTTCAACACACAGAGGGTAAGAGTCGAAGAGCCTTGCAACGCGCGACGAGACGAATCGAATGCAATGCACACTCTCTTTCTCTTTTTTCAGTCTGTCACACACTTCTCAAAATGTCACACAGAATGGAAAGAAGAGAACAACAGAGAGAAGAAAGGGTCGAAAAAAACCGCGTCTGTGCGGCGTGGCTGGCGGTGGCGCAGGCAGGAATGGGGGACCTCTATGGACCTGTTGGGACCTTTGGGACCTCGAGACCAGAGCTCAGCGCTGCGGCGGCGTGGTGGCGCCGCTCAGACCACAGGGACGAAAGGGATGATGACCACCAGGAGTGGGATCCGGATGGGGACGGCAGAATATGAGGACAAGGATACGAGTTGAGGAATGGGGAATGGGGATGGGGATGGGGGTGGGGAATGCGGTGCAGGGTGCAACAGTGAGCGACGACGAGCTCGACGCAGGCAGCGACGCGTGCAGCGAGACACCAGGGGCGGGGATCCTGCTCGGTGGGGTGGTAGCGAGCTGGGCTGGGTGTTGTGGCTTGTAGCGTTGCTGATGACGGCGACAGCGGTGGTGGCGAGGAGATGATGGTGGTGGTGACGAAGTGGAAAGAACGGATGGGGAAGGGGAAGAAGTGGTCGTCGTCGCTGCTGTTGTCTTTATGTCTCTTTTTCTTTGAGCGCGCATCCATTGATCCATCTCTCGTGCATTGTGCTGATCATCACCTCGCACACTCTGTGTGTATCTTGGTGTGTGCCCTGCTCTTTTTTTCTCCTGTTCTCCTCGTCTCCTTGTCTCGTCGCAACTGGTCGCAAAACGTGCACACCACCCATACCACCCACAGACCGGCGCGAACCTCTGCACAACGCCCAGATATCAGGATGCGCGGACAACGGGGTCGAGGGGCCGAGGGTCGGGGGGTCGATGGGGTCCCCCATTGGGTCCCCATTGTAACCCGCAAACCCACGATCGCCGCACCCGTCGAGCGCGAGATTGCGAGATACACAGCGCAGCCATGCAACCAAAAATTATGCAATCTACGCCGCCATCCGCAACAACAAGGGTACGAGGGTCTGGAAAATCTGGAGCATTAACAAAACGCGCCGACCCCCGATCCCCCGGGTCCCCGGAAATCTGGAAGATAGAGGCTGGAAGCTGGAAATATCCATGTATCCCCTTTCTCCTTTTGTTGTTGATTGTGCTGCTTGCTCTTTTGTCTGCATTGTACATACCACAGCCCACACGCGACCTTTGCTGTGCGGTGTCTGTGATTCCTTGCCTATCCAGACAACGTCGGCGCGTCTGCGCTATGCGCCACACGGCTGTGCCCAGTTAGTGGTACGAGTCAATACCAGTCGAGCTCGCAATCAGAGCGTCAGGAGTCTCGAGCCCGTCCATGTCACCCGAATCACTGCGCTTGATCCCAGCGACGTCGCTCGCACCAGGCCCGTGTGGTGCCCCTGCATGAATCATGGAGCATCCATGCCAGTGGATCAGTGGGCCCTGGCCTAGCAGCCAGCAGCGCAGCAGCCACCAGGCCGCAGCTGGCCGCGACCTCGCCGCGTGGCCTCGTGTCTCCAAGAATTCAAGAATTCAAGATACAATGTCTGGCGTGAAGGCTTCTCATTGCAAATACCGCAGCCACGACAGCCACGCGACACGGCGAAGCAGAGCTAGCAGAATGAGGCGCGTGAGAGTTACGTTTGAGACATGCGCCATCAACTCATAAAGTTCGTGGATTCATGGATCATGACGGAACGCGATGAGCCTCAAGGATCGAGCCTCGAGCCGCGAGCCGCGAGCCTCATGCCTCGTGCCCCACGATACCAGCCCCGCCTCATGTCGGGAAACGCCCATTGCACCGCCCGACCGGTGACTGTCAGTTCATGTCTTGAAGCGTTGACGCCTCTCGGCTCTGGCCTCTGGCCGCTGCTTCCTGCAGAGACAGTCCACAAATGTCAGTCGGAAATGTGAGCCTCGGCTGGCGTCAGTCACCTCGCGCCTGGAATAGTGGTCGGGCCCGACGCTGGCGTCACGAGATCACAACTCCAGGGCCCCAGTCCGAAGACCCCGGATCCATTCCCTGCGTCGAGGTTCTCGGTGCCGGCAGCTGTCCGCGCTCCATGTCAGCATCTTGCCCGCGTATAGGATTGGCCGCCGCAGCACGGAGCGCTCGTTGTATGTCTGCATGGTGCCCAGTGACCCGGAAATAAACACACCACACCACGCAAAATGCTAGAAGTGAACGACCGCGGACTCGATCGGCGACAGGTGCTGCCGTGTCAGAGCACGGCGCTAGAGGCCGCGCTGCTTGGCGAGCGCGATGATGTCGAGCTGGGGAAACTCGGTGCCCTCGTGGGGCTGCGGCGTCTTGCGATTCGAGGGGTTGGCCATTTCCCTGCAAGTCAGCAAGTGGAGTAGTGGCGTGCCATGACAACAGGCTGGGGGTTGTCACCAGTCGCCTCTGGGTACACCGACGCCCGATCCTCGAGCCGCTATCACGCCGACTTACCTGCGGAGCTCGACAAGCACGTTCTCGAGGGAAAGCTCGCGACGCCACTGGGCGATGGAGGCCACGCGGCGGAGGTCCACCTGGGGTGTTAGGTCTGGGGTGCTCGAGGATGATCCGAATCCGGGGCTAGCGGCGCCTCGGGGAAGGTACGCACCACGCCCTGCTGGTCGACGCAGGGAAGGTTGATACGCGACTCAAACTTGACGAGGGGGGGCTGGTCTGAGAAGTTAGTGCGAGCCGGGATGGGCGCCGGGGATAGATGTCGGAGACCATGGGAGTCGGAGGTCTTGGTCCGCTGCGTGACGACGAGGCGTTGACGCACAGGCGGCGGAGGTCCTTGAGACCGGTGTCCGCTCGGGTCCATGTCCGCTACACCTCAACAGCTATCCACTCACCAGGGTACTTGTCGCCGCAGTAGATGCTGAGGGAGAAGATCCTGTTCTCAAACGCCGAGTGGGGCGGGCCGAGGATGGTGCCGTTCCACTCGTACATGGCAATGTCGTCACTGTCCTTGAGGCCGTACGAGCAGCTGCCGTCGCCGAGGCCCTTCTCGCCCTTCTCGAGCTCCTCAAGGAGGCGGAAACTGCGGGGGACTGGGGTTAGTGCTGTGGGAGGCAGGATGGAGCGGACTCGAGCGGGGTGTGGCTGATATAGAAGACGAGCGGGAATGCACGCGACGGGACGCCGGACGGCACTCCAGAATGCGACGTTGGGAATCGCTAGAAACGGGGGTGTTGAAGACAATCAAGCCAGGCAGCAGCCTCCATATGTCCCGAAATGCAGCTTCGCAGGAGATAGAAATGGGGTGTCGCGCGATCAGTGACCACAATGGTGCCCTCGGCGGCGAGTCGCTGTGAGAAACGGGGTGCCAGAGTCTCGGGACAGAGAGCGGTGCGGTACACGTCCAGTATTTGTATTCCCA
This sequence comes from Apiotrichum domesticum, assembly GCA_001599015.1. Lineage (NCBI taxonomy): Eukaryota > Fungi > Basidiomycota > Tremellomycetes > Trichosporonales > Trichosporonaceae > Apiotrichum > Apiotrichum domesticum. The sequence continues at coordinate 1,093,471 of BCFW01000004.1, read as the reverse complement.
GACGCCGCCACGGACGGGGCGACGCCGACGAGCGGAGATCGCGCGCCGAGCGAGGCCAGAGCGCAGATCCAGCCAGCGGGGTGCATGCCCGGCGTCGTGGTCGGGCGATGGTGTTTGGGTCCCTAGGTCGCTTGTGTTTCCGCTCGCAGACTGTTGGGAACGGATACTCACTCTTCGCCATGATGTCGCTTGTCGTCGTCCCGTGCTACGTAGCGACGGGTGAGGGTGTAGATGGGGTGTGCAGGAGAGTAGAGAAGAGGATTATGATGATGAGCGAGAGAGGAAGAGAGGTGTGTAGCTGGCAGTGGTCATCGAGGGTGACGAGGTGACGGCGGCGTGGTGGAGGCGTCAGCGCCGCTGCGGGTGCAGCCGGTGGGCGCAGAGTGTGGAAAGAGGTGGAGGCATCGCGCCACTCTAAAGAAACCACACAAACCACACAAACCACACAGATCACAATTTCACAACAACCGCAATTCACCCTTCACCAATCCACCACTCGCACTCATCATGGACGGCCTCCTAGCGGAGATCAACAAGCGCAAGGCGAGCGACTTCGGGGACGGCAGCGACAGCGGACGGAAGTACGTGCGGCGCGGGGATTTGGAGCATGAGCGGGAGCGCGCGGCCGAGGCGCGGCGCGAGGAGGAGCGGCGGAGGGCGGCGGAAAAGGAGGAACAGATGAGCGAGGAGCGGAAGAAGGCGGCCGAGGAGCGCGCGGGGAGGATGCGGAAAGAGGTGAGTGTGCGGCGTGAGCGTTGGGTTAAGTCCCGAGTTTAGAAACTGGAGACGGGAGACTTGATCTTGGTTCTTGATCTTTGATGCTCGAACGTCCAGCCATCCCCAGAGAACTTCACTCACCCCAGGCCGAGACGATGCGCAAGAAATCCCAGGCCGCAATGGCAGACACGCCCGGCGGCTCTCCGGCGCCGGAAGGCGAAGCTTCCACGAGCGAGAAATTCAACATCTCCGCAGACGAGTGTATCCGGCGTCTGCGCTCCAGGGGCCAGCCGATCCGGCTGTTCGGCGAGACCGACTCGGCGCGGCGTGCGCGCCTGCGTGCCCTCGAGCTGTCGACCGACGCGGGCAAGTTGGCGCAGAACGATTTCCGGAAAGCGGTGGCGGAGCGCGCGGCCAAGGAGGAGGAACGCAAGGCGCGCGGCGAGGAGAAGAAGAAGCACGAGCGGCGGGAGGAGGGTCCGCTTGACCTGGGGCTGATTAAGACCGACTTTAATAAGCTCCATCCGCTCATTTATTGGGCGTTCAAGAACCTCCTCAAGGAGTGGGATGAGTGGCTTGATGCCCGGCCTGGTGAGCTACGAGCTGGAGTTGGGCTAATGCCAGACGACGAGAAGCGCACGGCGGCGGGCAAGATGGCGTCGGCGAATCATGCGCAGAGCGCGCAGAACCTCAAGCCGCTGTTCCGCATGCTCCGTAATCGGGTAAGTGGAGTGTGCAGATATCGCCTCTGCTGCCCTCTTGTCCTGTCTTAGGATAAGCCGCTCTCCCTCACTGCTGACACCCAGGACCTCCCAGAGGACGTCGTCCGGCACCTCGCAGAAGTAGTCCACTACATGCAGGTGCGTTCGTACCAGCGCGCCAACGACGCGTACCTCCGCCTCTCGATCGGCAACGCGGCGTGGCCGCTCGGCGTCACCTCTGTCGGCATCCACGAGCGCTCGAGCGACAGCAAGATTACAGACAATATCGCACACGTGCTGAACGACGAGGTGTCGCGAAAGTATATCCAGGCCGTCAAGCGGCTCCTCACGTTCTCCCAGATGGTGCGTCCGCCGGACAACATCTCGCAGGCTATGGGATAGGCGAGGTTTTGTGTTCTGCGGCCGATTCTGCGTTCTTCATCTATTTTTTCATTTCCTCATTCCGGCAGCCAGTTGCATCACCTTCTTCCCATTCCAATTCCCTCTGGTCTTCTGTCGAGTCATGCATGTATCACATTAGTAGGCTGTACATGGGCATGGGCATGGCAGCCTCGATGCCGAATTAGCCGCGGCGCGCGGCGCCGTGGAGCGTGTGTATGATGGTGGTTAGGGAGTGTGGGTAGTGACGAGAGATACCGAAAGGATGAGTGAGTCATAGTAATAGCATAGCGGGAACGGGGGGGGTTACTGGACTGAGGGGTCAGCGGCTGATAGAGAAGAGGAGAAGGGGTCACAACAGCGGACTGAACAGCGGGCATGGGTCTAGATGCGTAGATACCGAGCCTGGCGCCGTGACATTCAATGACCGGCATCTCGGCCTCTCGTTATCGTCGCCTCGCGCAGCTTCCGCCGATTGGGATCCACCTCGCCGCCACTGGCGTTCACGCCGTGCTGGTCCAAGCCAGCACGGTGAGATCAGGGCGGGAAACTGCCATCCCAGACTGCGCGCGTCGCGCCCTTGCGTCGCCCTCGGCGCACCATTCCTCTGCATGCTCTGCACCGCAGCACTCACCGACACAGCAGCCCGTCTCCGGGGGGGCATACGGGTCCTCGCCCTTCTTGAGCTCGCCCCACAGGTTGGGGAGGAGCGGGTCGCGCGTCGTGGTGGAGAACGAGATAAGGCTGGGGTAAGTGCTGATGCCAAACGAGAGTCGGAAGATGAACCGAACAGGATCCAGACGATCCGGCAATCCAAAAGATCACCTATCTGGATATCTGGAGCTTCAATCACTGCACGTGCCAAGATCGATCTCGGCATAGGGAGATTATAGATTATGGTCCATCCGCAGTTGCGTCGCCAGCCGTCTGGATGCCCAGCGCGTGGTGATCTGTGCCGCTGGGACTCCGCGTCGCGGACAGGGTTCGTGGGTGCCAACTTCGACACGGTACACGGTTGGAGGGAACAGGACGTGATAGGACACGGACACAATCGCGAGCGAATGCCGGAGGGGGCGGCTGTACGGCATTCCGAGCCCTAACGGCCGTTACATGCCTCCGAGCCGTCCGAGTCCCACGTCTGATGATCCACTGCTCCATGCTCCAAATTCCAGTGCTCCAGACTTCACGCACCTCATGCTCGCCTCAGAGACGCGGATTCGTGGACGCGCGAGGTCCTCGCGCAGGCGCTGATTGTGCTCGAGGAGGCGGCGGAGGCGGAGCTCGGCCATGGAGTTCTTGGCGCGGCGCGGCGACGATGCGGGCTGCATTGTGGATAGGGGATGGGGGATGAATGGAAAGACGAGGCAAGTGAAGAGAAAGTGATGGTGTGCGAGATGACTGCAGGCGAGTGGCAAGCGAGTACGAGTACTGAGGCGACGGGCGAGGGCGGTAGGCGCTCAAGAATCTGTTGACAACTGCAAAGAAAGTAGTGGATAGACAAATGTGGATAGAGCGAGTGCAAGCGTGCAGATAAGTGCAGAATGTAGATGTGGATATGATGCGGAAGTTGCAGATGAACGGAATGCTAGCGTGATTGATCGAGCTCGAACACCTGGTCAGTGGGCATGCAAGTGCAAGTAATGGTGCCAAAGTGAATTGTTCACAACACCCACTGTTCTCTCTATCAGCTGTTGACGCCACCCGACGCCACTCGCCCCCCCGAAGGACCGGAAAGCGAGCGCAGTGCGGCGGTCCGTTCCAGTCCCCTGTCCGGGCCCTCTCCCTCGTCTCTGCTACCTGCACAAACGGATTATCGAAGGATCGTGGCGTGCAAATGGAACAGATGCAGACATCCGAGCCCTTCACGGCGCAGCTGGCGCATGAACACTCCCATATAGGCAGGGAGAATACGATTCGGTGACGACGCCTGCTACTCGCGGGCGTCATAGCGCCCTGCTTCTTCCCACTCAACCCGGGCACTCATGCCACTCTCCGCACCGTACTCGTGCCCCACGCCCCGCGCCCCGCACCCCGCAATATCCTCTCTACGGGGATTGCTTGAAAGCCGGATGCGGAAGAATGTGTGGGAAGCGATGGATGACAAGCAAAAAAAAAAAAAGGAGTGGATGAAAGGGGCGGGAAGAGGTCTGAGATCTGAGAGAGATCGAGGACGCCACAAATGAGCCGCCACCCGGTGACCACCGCGTTTGTGCTGTTATGTAAAAACACGTGTTGGGGCGAGCCTTTGGTGACCACGTGAGCGCGGAGAGCGCGGCGAAAGCCTTGAGTTCGCCAGTTCGCGATTCGCGAGCTCATGATTCTCCGTGCCCAGACCAGAGAGAGGGGGTTGCGTTTGATTTTCTTTCGCCAACTTTTTTTTTCTGTTCTGTGTTCTTTCTTGTCTCTGTCTCAACATTCCACCATATCCATTCAATCGATGTCGTCGATGTCGATGTCGATGTCGATGTCGATGTCGATGCCGATGTCGAGAATAACGCCCAGTGTACCGAGCTAACAGAGGTGCGGATTAGCGCACTCACACTCCCTCTCCTCCCCTTCCTCCCCCTCCTCTGCGCTCCCTCTCCTCCCCCTCCTCTTCCCTCCCTCTCTCCCTCTCCACATCCTCACCCCCCACCCTGCAGACTACTCTGCCACTGCCAGCCTCATGGCGCGCGGTACGGGACCCGGCTCGCCGGCCGGGGGGAAGAACGAACCTGCCCTTGATATAAGCCGGAGGACGCGATGCTCCGCCGTCGTTGGCGGCGGGGCGCGTGGGCGCCCCTTGACTCGGGCGCAGGACATCTATAGTACAGAGTAATAGCTATACAATACATGCATTACAACAATACTACTTCTTACTTGACACGCTTCGCCCCCGGGCCCGAGGACTCGTCCGCTTTGCGCTTGAAAAAGCTGAGTGTCGTCTGTGTCGATTTCGGTGGATTGGTGCTCGCGGCCTTGGATGTGGGTTTCGCCGTGGTCGGCTGCGAGCTGGTCGGGGCAGGTCGCGGCGTGGACGCCGTCCTGCCCAGTGGGGTGACCTCGCTCTTGCCTAGTGGTGAGACTTCACTCTTGACAACAGATGCAGTCTTCCCCAACGGCGTGACACCGGACGCGCTTTTGCCAAGGGGCACAACCCCGCTCTTTCCCAACGGCGCGACACAGGGCGCGCTCTTGCCAAGTGGTACAACCCCGCTCTTGCCCAACGGCGTCACATTGGACGCGCTCTTCCCAAGCGGCGTGGCTGCCCGCACCGGCTCAATCACCGGCTTGGTCTCGACCTCGGGGCAGATATGTTCCCCGAGGCGCGTCACCCCCGAGGAGGTGCGCGCGCCGCGCTGCGTGCGGAACGGGTTGAAGTGCTTTTGCGACGGTTTGCCGACATGGGAGAGCGTGGGTTTCGTGTCGAGTTGGATCGAGGCGGCGAGCTGTGATGCCGAGGGCTTGATATCCGAAGCGGCGAGCTGCGAGGCGGTCGGTTTGATATCCAGCTGCGCGGCCGTCGGCTTGACGTCCGGAGAGGCGGGCATGGAGGTCGGGGACGACATGCGCGGTGGGGACGACAGCGACGGCTGCGACGATGCCACCTGCGACGAGACCTGGGAAGCTGCCTGTGAGTGCGGGACATACGACATGAGCATGTCCGCGACGTCAACGCCGCCGGTGCGCTTCGCCCGGACCTCCGTCACCACCGCGGCGGGGCCGACCCGCATGCCCTCCCACTCGGGCGCGACCATACGGACGAGCATGAGTCGTCTGTCTCCACCAACACCAGCGACGACTCCGCGCTGGCCCTTATTCTCCTTCCGGGCCGCTATCTCCGCCTCCGCCGCCGCGTCCTGGAACACCGGCGCCTTCTTCTCCATCGCCTCGCGGATATGTTTCGGGAGCGGGGCGACATAGTCCGGGTCCCACTCGCGCCGGTTCGCCTCATACGTCGCGAGGCGTTTTTCCTGGGTGCGATGCTTCTTGTCCAGCGCCCGCATTTCCGCTTCTTCCCGCGCCTCGCGCTCGAATCGCCTCTCTGGCGGCCGCTCCCCCCGAGCAATGCACGCCGCGATGTGTGCGTCCTCTGCGCCGAGCTCCAGCGCCAGCGTTAGATTCTGCCGCCGTGCCCGCGTGTCGTCCGATACGAAGAATGCGTCCTTGCCATACACCATCCCCATGCCGTGCCGGTACACGCCTCCAGCAGCGGAGCCGAACGCCTCGCGGAGCGCGGTGCTCGGCCGGATGGACCATGGCTGGCGGACCGGCTCAGGGAGAAGTGCATCGTCTGGCTGCCCTCCAGGGACGAGGTGGAGTGCGAGCGTGCGGTTGTCTTCTGGTGCGGGCACATCCGGGGCAATCAGCGTTTCCGCCAAGTTTGCAAGCACCGTATCCGCGTTAGCGGGCCCGAAGAGATCCACCAGCCCGTCGCTGCATGCTTGAAATGGGGGCTGGGCAGCCCACAGCGCGGCATTTGCGCGATTAAAGATCCCCAGCGCGTGCTCTGTGCAGCTCGTATCGCGGAGATCTAGAGTCAGTGGAGACGACACCGCAAAACGTACCTAGCAGCACCAGTCCTGGCCATTTGGCAAAACTCCGCAGCGCGCTGTCGCCGACCCGTCGACACCCCGCGAGGAACCACGCGCGGAGGCGCCACAGCCCCTCCGGCTCACCGCCGTCTTCTGGCGGCGCAAGACTGGCCGAGAGCATGCGGATGCCGTGGTCGCTGAGCGTGCGGCTGCCCCGCGTCCACAGACACGTGAGGTTGGTGGCGTACCGCAGGGAGAGGATACTTGTGTCCGTGACCGCGTCATCCACGCCGTCGAGCTGGAGCGTCGTGAGAAACGCAAAGTTCTCCACCCCGTCCAAGCGTTTGAACAGAAGCGGAGCGGCAATCAGCGGATGTATTGCCGTGAGCCCCGTGCGTTCTCGCGACGGGGCGAGGTGCGCAAGCGTGTTACTCGAAGGAAGAGCGAGCGTATGCGACTTTGCATGCTGTCCCGCACCAGTGGGGTCCGCGAGCGCGATGAACACCCACAGTGTCGCGTCGTCGGGTCTTTTCCCCGGTGCGCCGGTAGCCGATTTCGTTGTCCGTCGGTCGCTAAGCGCACGCGCCATGATCCGCTGCACCTGTGGCGCCGGGAGTCCCGTTAGTGTCGTGGGGTCGTACGTGTGTAGGTTCTGGGATATCACGCCGAGACACGCGCTCTGGAGCGTCTGTGGCGGCCCGCGCGCGCTGCGCGGCCGGTTTACGCTCCAGCTTCCCGTCGATTCGTCCCATGGCCCATACGCGGACGGGTTGACCTGCTGCAACGGCAGAGGGCGGAGTGTCCAGAACGGCCGTGATGGTCCCGTCGCGCTGATGTTAGTAAGGATCGGAAAGGGCCGCGTACTGGATTTTCCGGTCGCTGCGCTGCGCGCCCGCACCGCTGTATAGCAGCTCGTTGAGAGACATTGGAGAGGGTGGTGTAGAATGAGAAGAGCTAGGAAATGGCGCGTCGCGTCGAGGAATGCACAAATTCATGAAATCAAAAGAAGACGCGTCACGCGCTTTTTGCTTCCGTCCCGAGAGCTCTCCATGGTCCGCAGGGTCTGTGCATAATGTGGCACCCAAGATGTGTGCACCGTGATTTTCTTGTGCTGCACGTCGCCAGCTTATGTAGCATATGCGTTTGTGCACCCTGTTAGCTGCCATCGCAGTAGCGATAGGAGCGATGGTCGTCCAGACGCGCCACTCGGTCGGATTCATGGGAAGGAGATTCCGAGCTTGCTTGACGGGAAGTTTCAGTTGCCTCATACTAGATAACCACACCCTTCAACCCCCCGCCCCCCACGTCGCCTGCTGCATCCGCCCGTCAACGTCCGATGAGACATCTGAGAAGACTCCACCCTCAAGGACCACAAGACGAAGCGAGATGGCATCATCTCTGATCGTTTTGATCTCTGAAAACGCTGACACGCACCACCAACTACCCACAAATTCCACAGACATCCCCGGCCTGTGTCATCTACCCCACACTCAATCGTTCAGCAGTTACAGAGCTCGCTCGCATGCGCTATCCACGATATCACGACCGCATGCAGCGTTCAACTGAGTGGCAACGCTGCATGCTCCTCGCAGTCTATCCGAAATTTCGAAAAGCGCCGATCCTCCACCACCCATCCCATTGTGGCGGTGCCACATTCCACAGCCACCTCCCAACCTCGTCCATGTCGATATCTCTTTTTGCATGTCCCCGAAGGTACTGTTTTGTTCTAAACAAACCTCACGTTTAAAGACGGGGCTTTCCGGGGCGGAGAACCTGCCTCGTCTTAAGGCCCGTCCACTTGAAGCGCTTGACGTAGAGAGAAATGGCCTAATTTGAATGAGCCTTCGATCGTTTGTGCGGGACTCAAGACTCACAGTGAGGGTGGAGATGATAATCATGGCCTGCATTCCCATCTTCTTGCGCTCGTCGTGCTCCGGCTCGGCGGCCCACGAGAGGAACTGGGTGACGTCCTTGGCCATCTGCGAAGTGGTGGCCGGGGTGCCGTCGTCGAACTCGACGAGGCCGTCAAAGAGGGTACGGGCCATGGCAATGCCACCGCCGGGGAAGTACGGGTTGTAGTTCATGCCCTCGGCGACGACGACACCGGGAGGGGGCTCAACGTAGCCGGTAAGAAGCGAGTAGACGTAGTCCTGGGGGTGAGATTCTGGGCATTAGGGGTAAAACTCACGGCACCACCGTGGCGGGCCTTCGTCATGAGGGAGAGGTCAGGGGGGTAACCACCAGCGTTGGCGGCACGGGCGGCCTCCTCGTTGGGGTAGGGAGCGGGCATGTAGTCGGCGAGCTTTCCTCTGAGGGTTAGCGAGACCCGCGCAATATTAGTTATACTCACGGGCGCTGGAACATCTCGCCCTCGTCGTTGGGGCCGTCGGTGTACTCGAACTCCTCGGCCATGGCCTTGACCTCGTCGACGGTGTGCGAGACACCGACAAGGTTACGCCAGGCAATGCGGTCGAGCGAGTGGCACGCCGCGCAGACCTCACGGTAGACTGAAAGTTAGTGACTGCTGGGTGGTTATTCGAGGGGGACCGGGGCGTAAGGAGTTTGAGGTCATAACTGTCTCCGCATACGCCATTCGCCCTGCTTCCCGGTCCTTCCCGGTCCTCCCTCTCGCTCGCTGCGCTCGCTGTGCACTCTCACGCACCCTGGTAACCACGGCGGATGGAGGCGTGGTCAAAGGTCTCGAAGAAGCCCTTGTTGGGCCAGGGGTACTCGGCGGGGTGGAGACCGACTTCGGCGGCGGTGTTGGCCGACGCGGTCTGGAGGCCGGGGATGCCGTAGAGGTTCATGTACCAGGCGGTGGTGCCGACGGCGACGGCGGTCGAGCCGGCAAGGGCTGCCCTCGAGGCCCAGGTGGACTGGGCCGTCTGCTGCGAGAACGTCGAGTTGAAGCGGGCCTGCGGGGTCAGCGGAATGCATCTCTTGCGGCGAGCGAGCTGTCGCGCTGTCGTGCGCTGTCTGGCGTGTGCCTGCTGCTTGATCATCGTGTTGATCTGTTCCTCGCCCATCGCGCGAATCTAGGAGTTGGAGGATCGGCAAGTGACCTCAGTAAAGGATCACATAGGATCCCCATCTCGGCTCCGGCAAGATAGCGCCCCGATGATCGGCGGTGACGGGGAAGACTCGAAGCGCGCGAGGGGAGGCGAGGAAGACATTGGGGGCGAAGCGCGAGGCGAGGAGGGAAGGCAGGACGCGCGCGAAAAGAAAAGGCAAAACAGCAGCAGGCAACAGGCAGGACGACAGCGGACGGGTGCGCGCGCTCGCTTCGCTCTAGCGGATTTTCTTCACGGACCTTTGCGGCCTGCTGAGCGGGGGACGCCCGGACCGAGGCCCGCGAGACGAGGCGGGGGAAGGCCGAGGAGAGCATGGTGGGTGGTGAGGGAGAAGGGGGAGGGAGGGAGGAGAAAGAGAGTGGTGGTGGAAGGAGGTGTCAAGACCAGAGACGGGGATTGGTGGTGGTGGTGGTGGTGGGTAGCAAGCACCACCACTGCACACTGCGCGCTGGCTGGCTGGCTGGCCGCAGGAGCAGAGCGCCGGAGCAACTCGGCCAGTCGCATGAATCGCTGGCTCGGCTGTTGGCTGGCTGCCTCTCCTGGGCGGGGCAGAGGTCGTCCTGGGCGATTTGCACCCTGGGCGTGCCTTCATCACTGCTGCTCTGCTAGGGCTCCTCCACCACTGGCTGGGCTGGAGTACCAAAGCCTCTCCGCCAACCAAGGCTGTCCTCATACAAATCTCGGCCTCACCCAGCAAGGTCGCGTGTCCGGAGGTTCGGCAAAATTATACAGTGGCACTTTATGCTGCTTCATGCGCCAGCCAGCACCGAGCCAATGAGGACAGCCCAGAATGGAAGCTGGAAAGGGGGAGGGATTCACGTGGATCTGCATCCGCGATCGGCTGGTTTTAGCTTTTTAGGCATCTCCCGAACTAGGCTCCTTGTGGGGTGCTAATGCCTGTTACTTCTTCCACTAGGCCCGCAGATTTCACGGGCATCCTTTGGTCTCCGCCACACGCTCCTCCTCTCTCATCGTCTGGTTCGCGCCCATCGCCATCAGAAGAGCACCACAGGCATCTCTTTTTGTTTCTCGACATTGACATCTCAACACCTCGTTCTCCCCACCACGCCCATCCACCCCCTCCCGGGGCCGACACGATGCACGCCCTCCACTCGACTCTTCTCCCGCCGTCGGCGATTCACCACTCGCTCTTCCTCCCGCACTTCACCCCGTCGACCATCTACCCGCTGCCGAAGCCCCATGCCGCTCTCGAGGCGCCAGAGGTCAAGGTGGTGGGGAACCTGGTCGTTGCGGGCGGGCAGGACCTGCGGGTGTTTGAGATCCGCGAGGAGTCGCGCCCGGTCCCCGAGGACGAGAACGGCGTCGTGAACGGAAACGGAAACGGAACAGGGGCAGCAACACCGACAGGACCGTCAGACATGCCCGACGAGATGGGGGACTCATTCTTCGACGCCGCACCAGCAGATGTAAGCAGCTCTCGAGATACAAATACAACTAGTTGTGTTTGCTATGCATTGGCCATGAACTCAAGCGTGTGTTCTGAAACTCATCCCTTTCTAAGAGAGCACCTGTCCGATACGAGACGACGCGGCGACTACACCTCCTGACCCGGCATCAAGTGCATGGGTGTATCACTGGCCTGGCACCGTTGCGAACACTGGACTCGAGCGTGGACGGATTGGATCGGCTGCTGGTGTCTGTCAAGGACAGCAAGGTGGGTGGTGGGTGTGGTTGAGCTAATGGAAGATGGCGATTCTCGAGTGGTCGCGGGGAGATGTCGCGACGGTGTCGCTGCACACGTACGAGCGTAGTCATATCCTGGTGACCGGAGAGTCGCAGGGATACGTCCCCCAACTTCGGAGCGACCCGCTGTCGCGTATCGCACTCCTTACGCTTCCAGAGGACTCGCTCGCCGTCCTGCCGCTCGTGCAGGAGCAGTCGGAGTTGGATCCAGCGCAGGAGAAGTCGTCAAGGTGAGCGACCGAGTCCAACAGACCTAACCCCCAGGCATGTTCCCTACACCCCTTCGTTCATCCTCGCGCTTGCCGACATCTCCCCGACGATCAAGAACGTCCAGGACCTGCGCTTCCTTCCCGGCTTCCACTCCCCCACCCTCGCCATGCTCTTCACACCAATGCACACCTGGGCAGGGCGGTACCGCTCGAGCAAGGACACTTTCCATCTCGAGATCCGCACGCTGGATCTCTCCGCCGGCGGGAGCTACCCCCTCCTCACGTCCGTCTCCGGCCTCCCTTCCGACTGCCAGTACATTGTCGCGTGCCCGACCGAGATGGGCGGCGTCGTCATTGTCTCCTCTGCAGGCCTCATCCATATCGACCAGAGCGGGCGCCGCGTGAATGTGTCCGTGAACGCGTGGTGGGGATACATAACAACCGCGTCGGCGGATACGGCGTGGGAGGAGCTCCGGCTCTCGCTCGAGAACTCGCGCGCCGAGTTCGTATCCGACCGCGATATGGTGCTCGTGCTCCACGACGGCAGCGTGCACCAGGTGCGTTTCGAGATGGACGGTCGTATAGTGGGCTCGATCAAGGTCGACGAAAAGTCCGCTACTGTGCCCCCGCCCGCGACGCTGCATAACGCCGGCACGCACGGCGTGTTTGTGGGGTGTGCCGAGGGCGACTCGCTCCTCGCCAAGGTGGAGCTTGTGCGCGAAGCAGTCGAGGAACCTGCGGCCAAGGACGAGATGGAGGTCGACTGGGACGAGGACCTGTATGGCGAGGCGGACGGCCCGACCGCGAACGGGAACACTGCTGCTGTGGTTTCTTCCGGCCCCGCGACGGTGGTCCTCCACCCACAGGATGTCCTCGCTGGCATTGGGCGCATTTCAGACATTGAGTTCGGTATCGCGGTCACCGACCAGGGGGTGAGTTACCGTGCATTAATGGAACTCACAGCAGACACGGACGTACCCGCAGCTCGTTGCGCTTGGCGGTGGCAGCAATGGTTCAACAATCAATGTGTTCCGAGTGAGTCTATGTCCCGCGCTGCTCGCTTCTAATCTCAGCGCGGCATCCCCATCACGAAGCGCCGCCGATTCGAGCAGCTCGCGACGGCGTCTGCGACGTGGTTCCTTCCAGTCCAACGCCCGAGTGCACCAAAATTCAAGGGCATCCCAGAATCCGAGCAGACGACGGTCCTTTTCACCTCTGACGGACTACAGACAAAAGTGAGTCTCTAATTCCTCCACCCCTCACACCAGATATACGCGCTCTCGACGAAGAATGTGCAGGACCAGATTGGACACGTCCCGGAAAAAACCGTCGCCGTAGGGACATTCTTCAACCGCTCGACGATCGTGCATGTCTCTCCGACGCGCGTGCTCCTCATGGACTCGGACGCGCAGGTGCAGCACACCGTGTGCGAGCCGGCCGCCGACATACCGATGATTGTCGCGGCAAGCATTGCCGATCCGTATCTCGTCATCCGCCGGGCAGACGGGGGCATAACGCTCTTTGTTGGAGATTCCGTCGCGCGCACCGTCTCGCTCGCGCCGACACCGGAATCACTACCCACCTGCCAGGCGGCTGAGGTGTTTACAGATGTCTCTGGACTGTACCGCACATTCGAAGCGACGCAAAAGGACGAGCACGAGCACGGGGCAGATGGGCCACAGGCGGCAAAAACGTCCAAGCCGACGCAACGCACACGCGCACAGCTTACCGGCGAGCAGCTCAAGCGCTTGCAGGCTGCGAAACCTGCGATCGCGTCCGACTCTGCGACGACGGAATCGGCGTTTAACGCATCAAGAGGAACGCAGTGGCTGGCAACCTTGGCATCCAGTGGAGAGCTCCAGGTGGGTAGATGCGGGATTCCTCCACTCACACCAGATCCGCTCGCTCCCAGACCTCACTCTTGTACTCCAGTCGCGCGGCGTGTACGACTCGGAAGCATCGTTTACGGATGATCTGGTGGGCACGCCCGTGGTGGACGACGAGGCGCCGGACGAGGTGGGGCAGATGCTTTTCTGCCCGGTCGGGACGCGCACACCGCGCCCGCATCTGCTGGTGCTGCACAAGTCTGGGCGGCTGAACATTTTCGAGGCACAGCCGCGCTTCACTCTCGACGCACGAGACCAGTCGCGCCGTTCGCTTGCTGTGCGGTTCAAGCGCGTGCACACCCAGCTCCTCGCGACATCAGCTAGCTCCATGCTTGAATACACCATGATTCCATTCGCAGATATCGAGGGCTACACGGGCGCATTTATCGTCGGCGACCGGCCACACTGGATCATTTCGAGTGATGCGCACCCGCTGCAGTCCTTTGGCCTAAAACAGCCCGCATACGCGTTCGGCAAGACGACGCACCATGGTGGGCGCGGCGAGTACTACATTCGCATCCAGGAGGGCAGCTTTATCTGCTACCTCCCACCGTCGCTGAACACGGACTTTGCGATGCCGTGCGATCGGTACCCCATGGCACGGACGTACACACACGTCGCGTTTGACCCGTCATCGGGGCACTATGTGGGTGCCGCCGCGCTCACTGTCCCGTTCCAGGCGTACGACGAGGAGGGCGAGATTCAGCTTGGCCCCGAAGGTCCGAACCTGATCCCGCCGACGAACGAGCGCGCCTCGCTCGAGCTCTTCTCAGCTGGCAGCGACCCATGGCGTGTGATTGACGGCTACGAGTTTGACCAGAACGAGGCGATCCTGTGCGTCGAGAGCGTGACGCTCGAGAGCAACGCTTCGCCGACGGGATTCCGGGACTTTATTGCGGTCGGCACGGGGAAGAATTTCGGCGAGGACCGCGCGTCCCACGGCGCAGTGTATGTGTTCGAGGTGGACGAGACTGTAGGGGACACGCCGGGGGTGAGCAACTTCCGTCTCCGGTTCTGCTGCAAGGATCCGACGCGTAACCCCGTCAGCGCGATCGCGAATCTGAATGGGTACATTGTGCACTCGAACGGGCCCAAGGTGCTGGCCAAGGGGCTCGACTATGACGACCGCCTCATGGGCCTCGCGTTCCTCGACGTCAGCATGTATGTCACCAGCATCCGGGTGTTTAAAAACTTGCTCCTCATTGGAGACTTTGTGAAATCGCTCATCTTTGCGGTGATGCAGGTGAGTCCTGGTGACTAATCGCGATCGCTCACAGTTCCAGGAGAACCCGTATAAGTTCACCACCATCTCGCGTGACCTGCAAGACCGGGGGCTCGTGTCGGGCGACTTTCTCACTCTCGACGGGCAGGTCATATTCGTGACCAACGACCGACAGGGCGATATGCGTCTGCTGCAGTTTGACCCGAACGACCCAGACTCGCTGAACGGCGACAAGCTGCTGCTGCAGACCGAGTTCCACGGCGGCGCGACAGTCACGGCCTCCAAGACCATCGCGCGGCGGCGAACACACGAAGAGGAGGACTTCGCCTCCCAGAGCCAGCTCGTCTACGCGACGGCAGACGGCAGCCTGACGACGCTGGTGGCAGTCAAGAGCGCGCGTTTCAAGCGTCTCCAGCTCGTGCAGGCGCAGCTTGTGCGCAACGCACAGCACGTGGCGGGTCTCAACCCCCGCGCATTCCGCACCGTCCGCAACGACCTCGTCCCCCGCCCACTCACAAAGGGCGTGCTGGACGGCGGCCTCCTCGCGCACTTTGCCCTCCAGCCGTCGTCCCGCCAGCGCGAGATGATGCGCCAGATCGGCACCGACGCCGTCACTGTTGCGAGCGACCTGCAGGCCCTTGGCGGCTTCTGGTAGGAAAGGAGTTGGGGGCCAAGGGGATACTGGATCGCCATTGCCATTCTGCATTCTGTACCATCTTTCATTCATACGTTTTCTGATGCATAAGGTGATCGTGCAGAGTGCAGAGAGTCTCTGGACATTACTGATACCCAAGCTGCGTGGGTGGTGGGGGGTGCACTTGTGTACACGCGTTGCCACTCATGATGCAGCATGTGCATGTCCTTCCGTCCTCGGTCCTCATTTCCCCATCACACCCATGACCATCCTCGCACACCTCAAGGCCTACGCCTACTCTCCCGAGACGCGCGCGACTCGCACAGCGCGGCGCGCCGCCCCGCCTCCAGACCCGGACGCAAACTCGGACAGTGAACGGGAGAAGGACAGCGACGCCGAATGGCTAGCGGACAGCGGGCACGGCACGGTGACTGCCTCGCGGAAGGGCAAGAGTAAGGAGAAGGCGAAGAGGAAGCGCAAACGCACTGCATTCGAGTCCCCCGCCCCCGCGCCGTCGCCCACACCGCGCCGCACGCGCTCGTCATACTTTGCAGGCAGCAGCGCCGCGACCGCCATCCCGGTTGACGCCACCTCGCCGATTGACCTGTGCTCGTCGGACGAGGACGTGCCCCGCCCGCCACCGCGGCGCGCTCACCCGGGATCTCTGTCAACGCCGCGTCCTCAAACTAGTGGTACTCGGCGACGACGACAACCCCCTGACGCCTCGCCCTCCTCCTCCGCCTCCCCCGCTCCTCCGCCTCGCCGCCCGGACGGCTCGTTACAGCGGTACGGCTGGACGCGCGCGGCCTACGCACACCCCGAAACCGGCCCGTACGCACACATCACCGGCGTGCCAGACCACCTGCAACGGGACCTGGACGTAGTCTTCATCGGGATCAACCCCGGCACGCGGAGTGGCGAGCGCGGCCACTTTTTCGCGCACCCGACCAACAAGTTTTGGCGCGCCCTCTTCGCTGGCGGGTTTACGGAACGCCTGCTCGCGCCCGAGGAGGACAGCACGCTGCTTACCCGCGGCGTGGGGCTCACGAATCTCGTGGACCGGGTGACGAAGCAGGTGCGTCACGAGTTATTTTTCTTTCTTTTTCTGACTGTAGGCGGCAGAGCTCTCGACGAGGGAACAGCGCCTCGCTGTCGGCCGCCTCTCGCGCAAGCTCGCGGTCCATGCGCCGAGGGTAGCCTGTTTCGTGGGGAAGGGTATCTGGGACGTGTGGGCGTCGGTCGCGAAGCGGAGTGTCCTGGCCGCGAGGCAGCCGCGGCGGAGAGCGCCCCCGTCTCCTGCGACGCCGCGCCGCGTGGTGGAGTATACGCTCGAGAATGGGGTTGTTACCCCCTCCAGGGCCGAGGAGGAGGTAGATGAGCTCGACGACGACGTCAAGCCTGCCGCAGACGTGCTTGACGAGGCGCCAGCACCTGTGCCGCTTCCCACTCGCCCACCGGGAGATGTACCCCAGCTCCCACCCGCCGCGGCGATAACGTACGAGGCGCCGCAGCGCTACCGCCTCGTCGGGGCGGGAGGACACACGTACCTCTGGGTCGTGCCGTCTACCTCTGGGCTCGAGCACACGCCGCTCGCTGCCCAGGAGGAGTATTTCTACGCGCTGCGTGAGTTTGCCAACGCGCTCGCGTTTGGCGACGAGGCCGAGGGCGAGTTTGTTGATGTGTACGTTGACGAGCTGGATGAGATTGTCGCCAAGCTCCAGGCCGAGGGTGAAAGGCGGAGGGGTTAGTGTATCTATCTTGTATCCCAGTTGTAATCATTCACAGTCCTATAGTATCACGCTCTATGCATAGCATCTAGCACGCTATCGTACATCACTAGAGATACAGACCTGTCGTGCGATCCGGGGCTATCACGCTTAATCAAACTCCAATCCGGTGAGGAGACGCGTGCGGAGCTGCGTCTTCGTGGGTCCGCCGCGGAGCTGGCGGGGAATGTCAAGAACCTCGACGTGGTTGGCGGGGAAGATGCCCTCGGAGGAGCCGCCCGTCGCGACGCGTCCGCGCCACCAGTCGCTGCTGCCGTCCGCCGTGCCCGTGACGACCACGACCTGGCCCTTCTTCAGGCCCAGGTCGCCGTCGTGCGACGCAGCAAAGTCGTACAGCGCCACGGCGCGCGCGTACCCGTCAGCCGTGTCGAGACCGGGCTTGCGCTGCAGATTTGGCCGCGGGGACGCGTGTGACGGTGGCGCGTCATAGTCGTCAAACGGACGTGACATGTCGCGGGTCTTGTCGTTGTACGCGTCGTCCAAGCCGTCACGCGCAGCGGGGCCCGTGCCCGGCCAGCCATCGGGCGCACCGTACATGCTGAACGCACGGCGGCCAGCCGAAGCGCCGACCCACTCCTTATTCGCAAACGTCGAAGTCGTCTCGCGCAGACGAGCACGATCGGGGTCCTCGGCAATGTCGTCAAACGGCAGCGTGGACGTGCGCCGCGAGGTGTACGCCCCGCTCCCCCCGTTGCGCATGTTCATGTTGGAGAACGTCGCGGTCAGACCGCGGTCATTCGCATCCCAGGACCCAAGCAGGTCGTCGTCCCCGCTGCTCGCCGTGCTTCCGCTGGTCCGTACACCGCCGCGCGCGCTTCCCGAGCGACTGTTGCTGTATCCGTTGATGTGGCCGTTGCCGTTCGAAAGGGCGCCAAACTCGGAATCCCCATTAGTGATCACCGGGCTGCGGTTCGGTGAGTCGACAGGGGTGGCCAGCTTGGACGTGCCCCGCGAGCCACCAAAGTCGGAGAAAGGCGAGGGGGTCGGGCGCTCCGCATACGGCCGTCGGGGGTTGGATTCTGCACGAGGGCGCGCAGGCGCCAAATTGTGGTTGCTGTTCGCGTTATAAGTTTCCGACGATGGGCCCGCCTTGCGCTCGAGGTTCGCACTCGACTTGCCAAATGAGAGGTTGGTCAGGCTTCCCGAGAACGGAATGTACGAGCTCGCGCGTCGGGCCTCCCACGGCCGTGCCGGAGCGGCGCGCTGATCCGGCGTGGTCTCCTTGTGACGCGAGTCGGCGATCGGCGAGGCCTGCGGAGGCTGGTTGTATGACAGCTGGCTGACGGTCGGCTGGTGATGGGATGGGAACCGCGCCCCAGACTCCAGCTTCGCCTTGTCCTTCTTGTCCTTCCCGCCGCCGAGGCTGAACAACGAACTGGAGCGCCTGCGGTTCTTCGGCGGTGTGGAACCGCCAGCACCCACGCCCTCGCCGAACGCGTATCCGCGCGAAGTCTGTCCTCCGCCAGCAGGGTTGGACCAACCCATTGCACCGGCGTCCTTGCCGTCGTCGACCCACATTTGGCCACCAGGAAGGCCTGTTGCGCGATTTAGTTCGTCGATAAGGATATACGCCCACTGAGGAGGGTCGAATGATCCAGTGAGAATTTGCTTTGCAGTCGGGTTGCCACCATATGCTATGCGGTTGGCGTCTTGGCGCTCAGCAATCACTGACCCCTCAACGGAAAGGCCTCCGAAGAGCCCCTTTGTCTTCGAGTACGAGTACATGGCAGCCATTGTCCCCTTTGTGTTGAGTGACCCTGAGCCCTCAGCGTTGCGGCCGAGGGGCCCAACCGCAACCGAGAGGTTGCCGCCAAGCGTGATGCTCCCAGCACTCATAAAGCTTGCGACTGCGGAGCGAGACTGATGTGAGCCGTGCGTTGCTTGCAGCATATGTTGTTTGAGATGTAACTCACATTTAACACAATCAAAAAGTCGGTCACCCTGGGATCAGCTTGATAACAAGTCTGCACTCACTCGGCACCGACCTGCCCGCCAAAGCCGAGACCGCCAATAGCGATGGCACTGGGTGGGCTCCATTCTGCATGTCAGCGGCGCCCAATGATCTGCACTCACGTCCATCGTCCAGTTTGGCAATGACGACACCGCTGCCTGCACGTGCGGAGAAGAGGAAGCCGGCCTTGGCAACAGTGAAGATGGCAAAGCCGTGAGCGCGTTCGAGAACCGAACGGGGAACTACCTGGGTAGTTAGTAAAGCGCGCACGCGTTTGGGGTCGGATGAAGATGAGGCGCAGGTCAAGCGTCCGGAAGAGTATATGTGCATTATGCCTGCAGGCTGCACGCTCGTCATCAATACCCACCTTGTCAAGGCCGTTGTTGTTCACGTCGACGAATGAGCGAACTGAGGTTAGTTACGCGTGGCGGTGCGGCGCAGCTCTGAGTGCTGCCCCAGCTGCACGGTACGCACCAATCTTGTACGCCTTGTGCGTCTCCTCTCGGAGCGGCACTGTCGTCAGCTCTGTTGTCGGGGGGTTGACGCACCTGGCATGGGGTTGTTGAATCCCATGTTGGATGGGTGGGAGGTGTGAGTGAGTTACTCGGTTTTGATCAAGCCGAGACCGAAGCGGTACTCTCTGAATGGGGGAGCGAACGTGGCCGAAGGATGCAAGGATGCGAGGCTCGGGCGATGGTGCGATGGGAGAGCGATGAGTCACGAGTCCCGAGCGAGGGCGGCGGAAGAGGAAATGGTGACGAGAGGGCGATGAGAGCGACACTTGGGTGAGAGACAAGACACCTCGTGATGGGGCGATCGATCAGGTGGACCAGGCAGGATCAAGGTCGCAGAGGTTTATTACCCAGCGGAGAGGCCGGTCTGGATCACTGAGATCACTGGGAACACTGGGACGCGCGAGTGCGACGTTGGGTGGGCGGGGCAATGTCTAGCGCCGAGCCGCGGGCTGCTAATGGTAGCGGGTAGCTGCTTAGCTTGACTTGCGATTCCGAGACGACAAAGCACCAGCGACGACGGCGGGCGGGATCGTCACAGGGTTAGAAGCAGGATATTGCGCACAGCACAATGGACCTGATCCGCACAGCGCAGGCGTGCGTCGGGATGTCGAGAGGGGAGACGAGCAATGCGAGCGAGTCACAGGCGGCGCAGGCTCCGGTGGGTGTGGCTGAAACGGCGGCGGCGAGAATGCCGAGAGGACAAAAACAGGAAACCAGGAAAAATAAGAGCAGGAATAGACGCTGGTACAAGAGGCGACGACCGTGCGCTGTTTCGAATGGTGAGGATGGAGAGGGGGTGGTGCGCGGGGTGGGGCGGTGCGGTGCAGGGTGGTGAGGAAGTGGGTTGTGGTGGTGATGAGAGAGAGTGAGAGAGTGAGAATGAGAAATGTGATGGATAGCAAGAATGACCTTGATTGCACAAGCAACGTCGTTCCACTCTTCTTTTTTTCCTTTTTCTTACTGTACTCCTCTTGTCTTGCCACGACACACATCTCTTCTTTGCTCTTGGCTTCGCAGCACACGAGGACGTCGTAAACCCTCTCGCTCTCTATTCTCTTCTGTGCTCTCTCTCCATCTCACCCACGGAACTGCGCGGGCCAGAGCCCCCAAGAGTCACCAGAGTCACCGGTGTCACCCTCGGACTCGGTTCCCTGTCCTCCACGCACCCGTCGAGTGTGCCTGTCCCTCGCGATCCCTCATCGCCTCTCGGCCCCCCATCTCGCCACCTTGGCTGCGCGCCGCAGCTCATAGCTAATAAGACAAACTTGCTCGCTTGCTGCTTGCTGACTACCCCCGCCCTGCTCCGAGAGGCCGAGATGGGACGCCACCGCTCCGCGTCCGCGCCGGGTCCTCACCTCGGGCGCCGAGGCGACGACGGCCGTCCGCAATCTTACATGACATGTCTTGCGTTTCTGGTTCTGACGCATACCTCCTCTCCCCTCTTCCCGTTCATTCTGATTCTCTTGCTCTCATCTGGCTGCTGTCGTGTCATCGCATCATGCAAACCCTAATCACCGTTGGCTGCGCTCAATCTCGGTCCGCCCCACACCGAGCTCCAAGACCTCTTTAATGAGATCGAAAGCGCCATGAGTCTCTTCGCGCTGTACTGTACACTGCTCGCCACTACTGTCATCTTGCCACCAAGCCACTCCCGACGGACATGACATGCAAACATGCGACATGCCGCGATGCCGTTCATACCGCGCCCGACTCGGCAACGGCACACGTTCACCACCCTCGCAGTCTGGCATGACCACAAAGAAACTGCATATACATACACATACACTGGCTGTCATTGCATCAGAACACGCACACACTCGCCCGTTTTGGTCGAAACTACTTCTTGTCCTGGCCAAGTCCCGCCGCGCTGAGCGTCAGTATGAGCAAAGACCAAAGCAGACTACGCATCACACCGGAAAGGCTATCAGCCCGCCATCAGAAAGTGCAGGTGGCATGATCCTCAAGAGTGGCACCATGGCACTGTCGACGCCTTATCTCACTCCCTCCACGGGCAATCGAGCGATCAACACTCCACCGGGCACTGGCGGCCGTGGCACAAGATCGCACGATCGCAGTGATACGCCTCCACTGGATTTGGTTACGTCGTTCCGCCGGCCGCCAGGGTTCGGAGGTTCCGGGGTCGCTCTAGGGCTCCAGGCTCCAGGCTCCACGCCGGCCCAGTTAGCCAGGGTTTGTACACGGCCGCGCTCTATGCGCGTACACGAGCGGCGGCAGTGGCAACCCTGCAAACCTTGTTCGACTGCCGTCCGCATCCTGTACACCCGTAGCTCCGTAATCTTTGGGGTCTCGGGCATTTTGTAGATGGGAATCGAGGCACTTGTCTCTAGCAGTGGTAGCGGTGGTAACCGCCCACAGACTTGGTACTGAACTGCCTGTCGTTTTGCTCGCTTGTTCAATCATGGTTTTGATCACGTCCCCGCACTCTCTCCAAACGCAGACGAGGCAACTCACTGGTTAGTAGCGACCTGAATGGCGCGCGCCATGGTCGAGCGCACGCGTCCGTCCTCCATCGTGAGCAGGCCGGCGATGGTGCACCCGCCAGGAGCTGCGGTCAGTGAAAGATCTACAGAAACACGCACTGGTGACGCTGTCCTTGAGCTGGGCGGGGTGCAGGCCGGCATACAGCGCCATGCGGCCGGTGCCCTGGATAGCTGTGTGTCAGCGGCGGGAGGTGTGACAGTGGCGCGACATGTGATGCGGTTGTGAAAGAATGTGTTACTGGGGTGTCCGGAGTGGAATGCGATTATCGTCCCACTCTCGTAGCCAGACTCGCCCTCCCACAGCATCAGCACTCACTCTGCGCGGCAATCTCCTGCGCCTCGGCGCGCGGCATGCCCATCATGACCGCGCCGTCCGCCATGGCCTCGAGGACGAGAGCGACGAACGCGGGTCCCGAGCCCGCGAGCGCAGTGCACGCGTCAAAGTGCTTTTCGTCGAGGAAGCGGCAACGCCCGCACGACGTGAAGATTGCGAGGATGAGTGCGCGCGAGCGCGCGTCGGATACTGGCGTCACGATCGTCATGCCCTCCCGGATCTGATGTCAGAGAATTCCAACAAGCTTGGTGATATGGGTGGATAGTTGGCACTGGGCGCTTACTTCCAGCTTGAATGAAAGTGGCCTATCTGGACCACGGCTCTTCGCCCTCATACTCCGAACACTTCCCACACTCACCTTGCACGGCGTGTTGGGCATAGCGCGGACAACAGTGGTGCTCTCGGGCACCCACCCCTGGAGCTGGGAGAGAGTCACGCCCGCACAGATAGAAACGACAATTTTGCCCGCGACAGCCTCCTGCATGCCGTCTTCGGCGAGTATGACCTTTGCGACATTCGGTTTGGAGCAGATAAGGACGACATCAGCCGCGCGCGCAGCGGCGACATTCGCACCGGGCCCAGAACGCACATCCACGTCCTTGCCGAGCGGGAGGGCGGCGAATGTCCGGCGCAGCTTGCGTACCGTCTCCTCGCGGCCGACGGTTGCGAGGAACCGCGACGGCAGAGTTTCTTCCGGCGCGTCAAGGAACAGCGAGGCCGTCGGCGTCGAGATACCGCTGGCTGGCTCGCGGGGAGTGTGCCGCCCATCCGGGTACGTTGCCAGGCGCGACTCGAGCGAGGAGAGCACGCCGGACAGGATGGCGATGCCCATCGTGCCGCAACCTGGGAGTCAGAACTGCCGGGTGATGCATCTGCGAGGAAGAGCACTGGTGCTATATCTGGAGAGAGTACGCACCGAGAACGCCGAGAGTGTAGCCCATCGTGAATTGGATAATGTGATGAACGACAAAGAGAAACAGAAATGTCAAGCGACGCCCATTTTTCTGTGATTTTATTTACGGAGAGTGCCGATGACGACAGAAATCACGAGCTCTTTTTTCGGGTCACCAACCCATTCTGTTGCTTCGACTCGACGACGAACACGACAACCACGACTCTTTCCACCGCTCCCGTCGTTGTTGGTGTTATCCACTCTCCATCTCCATCGACATGAGCGATACAACTGTATGTCTCCGCTTGGCCCTCGGCGCACAGGCACCCACCTCGTGCAACTCCCCCACTGACATCAGTATCCTCCCATTGTCCCCGGCGCGTCCCTCCTGCTCGCCTGGCAGCTCAAGGACAAGCGCGTGCTCCTCGTCGGCGGCGGCGCCGTCGCCGCCTCGCGCCTCGGCTTCCTCCTCGAGGC
The DNA here is from genome assembly GCA_001599015.1 of Apiotrichum domesticum. Lineage (NCBI taxonomy): Eukaryota > Fungi > Basidiomycota > Tremellomycetes > Trichosporonales > Trichosporonaceae > Apiotrichum > Apiotrichum domesticum. The sequence continues at coordinate 1,069,957 of BCFW01000004.1, read as the reverse complement.
CGGCGCGCAGGTAACCATCGTCTCGCCCACGCTCGAAGCGAGCATGCGGCACCGCCTCGACACCGAGCAAGCGGTCACATGGGTTTCCCGCGCGTATGGCGCGCGCAACTCAGACCAACCACCAGCCAAGGCGTCCGACGTCCCGCGCCCAAACGCCTCCCTCGCCATTCCCGAGGGCGTGGATCTCGCGCTCTCCGTCGACGCCGGCCTCCCGCTCACAGACTTTGACATGGTGTTCACCGCGATTGACGACAATGCGCTCTCCCGCGCCGTCTGCTGGGCGTGCCGCGCCTCCCGCGTGCCTGTCAATGTCGCGGACGTGCCCCCCGAATGCGACTTTTACTTTGGTGCCCAGGTCCGCCGCGGCCCGCTGCAGGTCATGGTGTCGACTAGCGGGGCGGGGCCAAAAGTGGCGGTCATGGTGCGGGATACGCTGGCGGCGGCGATTCCGGACGATGTCGAGGACGCGATCGAGGGCGTGGGCAAGCTCCGCGCCGAACTTCGCGAGCGCGCGCCCGGCGTCGGCGGGCCACTGTCCAAGCGCCGCATGCGCTGGATGATCGATACGTGTAACAAGTGGAGCATTGCGCAGATGGGCGCGCTCAAGGACGAGAGCGTGCGGCGCAAGATACTCGACGACGGGTGGGACAAGGAAAAGGTGCTGGGTCCAGGGGATGTCGGGGCTGCGAGTCTCTGGGCCTCGCTTGTCGAGTATGCGAGCAGGCCCGGCGTCCCACAGGGTGTCGCTGGCTTCGTTGCGGGCGCGGCGGTCGCGAGCGCCGTGTTTGTCCTGCGCTGCCGTGGTAGCAGGTGATGTGGAGTGCTGTATTGTGTACTCAGGAGATGCCATGTTGTGATGGTCTTGCATGTCTGCAATGTGCTGCTTCCCACTGATCACTGACTCTCATGTGCTTCCCGCACCTCAGCACTGTGCTCTATCGATCCGCTCTCTATCCCATACTAAGTAGTACAATCCTCTACGGATAATGACAAGATGCTACGCGGTGCGCAGATATAAGCCTGCGGCCACGTCGGTGTGTTGAGCACTCTGCTCTGCCGTCCGTCCCCTCCCCTCCAGCGTGGCTCACGGGTCTACGCGGTACTCGGGCTTCTTATCCGGCTCGCGGTAGAGCTTGTGCTCGTGGATGTACTGAATGACGCTGTTCGGGAGGAGGTACTTGATGCTCATGCCGCGGCGCACAAACAGGCGCACCTTTGTCGACGAAATGTCGTTGTAGATGAGCTGCTTGATGACAATGACGTTGCGCCGGTGGTGGTACAGAATGTCGTGCGAGAGCAAGAACGCCCACACGTCGGATCCTGCGCGCTCGACGATAAGACACCCAAAGCGCCCGAGAATGACGTGAAGCTGCGGGGTCAGCGGATGCCGAAAGGTACCTGTGCCGGCTGTGCCACACGCGACCGCAACTCACATCAGGCTCGCTCCAGATACCCGGCTCGCCAAAGGACTCGATCAGGTCGCCGCCGGCAAGGAGCATGATCTTGTACCGTCGCTTGGAGCCGTCTGCCATCTGCACGCCGCCAGGCCCGTCGGGCCCGCCGTTGAGCATCTCGTCAAAGTGGTCCAGCACAACCGCCGTGCGCTGGTACTCTGGCTGGCCGGCCTCCCACGGGTCCACCATGAGCCATGTGGACGTGTGCTCGACGGCCAGCTCGCACATCCGCACACGGTCTATCGCCGGTGCAAGTCCCGCCTTTTTGTAGTACGACGACACAGGCGAGTAGTACCCAGCCATGATTTCGTACGTCTGCGACTCGACAATCTCGTCCTTGGCCATCTCGAACATGCGCAGGTGGAGGTACGTCGGGGGCGAGAACGAGCCACACGCGACGATGACGAGGGGGATTTTGGAATCGTCTGAGCATTAGTGTAATCCCGCAAAATGCACCCACCCTTCATAGTCTTGCGCAGCCGGTGCTTGGGGAAGTGGTACGTGCGCTCTCCGCGGAGGTACGCCTCGGAGCCGTGTTCCGCCCTTGTGGCAGACAGCTCCTCGTCGGCCTCGCCATCGTTGAGGCCGGCCAGGGCGTCAAACCGTGTGCGCTCAGAGCGCCGGCGCGCGGCAAACGTACGCGGGGCATTCGGGCAGTCGATAAGTGACACGCGCGGCGTCGGGCCCTCGGCATCCGCGTCGAGGTCGTCCGCCTCCTCCTGGCTATCCGGCTCGGTGAGCGGGGGCGAGTCCGAGTCGTGGCTCGGTGCGGCGTCGAGGCTCGCGGAATTTGAATCGTCATCCACGCTGGCATCGACGTTGGCGCCATCGTTAGGGACGGGGACGCGCATGGATGCGACCGGCGAAGGGGGGTTGCCGAAGCGGTATCCGCTCACGAGGCGGCGTGAGCGGGCGCGCCCCATCTCATCGTCGGCCTCGGACTGCTCGACGCTCATGATGCTCATCTGCGTCAGGGGCGATGACCCTGCGTCATGTTCGCCCTCGAGCACGGCATCGAGCGAGAGGTGGTCGGGCGGCTCCATGTCAGACGCGCCGGCAGCGAATGGGGGCCTGGGGGATGAGCAAAAAGTACAAAGTACAAATCAACGGAGTAACTCGCGCCTCGACTCGCTCGACGTTGCCCTGCATGTCCTTTCCGCACAGTCCGGCATGTTGCCGGGTACTCCACCACCGCAAAGCCGCAAAGCGGACTGTCCAGATCGGGATCACGCTGTATGATAGTCGAGCACGCGACCCTTCATGAACACAAAAGTTGGTGTAGTGGGCCCACAACATGTGCACATATGTGCGGGTAAAACCACACGCGACGTGCAATCAATCAAACGCCATCACAAGCATGCAAGCGTGCAGCACGCGCCTTTCTATCCATGGATCGACGGGCCACGGGTACTCAGCACGGAGCGCGGAGCATGGATCATGTGCCCGCCGCACAACGTACGACGCACGACCTGCACGCCATAGGCCCAGTCGGATCATGCGGCCAGGCGGCGCCAAGCGCCGCGAACGCGAGAGCAACAGCCAGCAGCAACCAGGAGCCAACAGCCACACGCGACCCCATCCCCACAGCGTGACCGTCCCCACTCTTCCAGGCTACACTCACGAGTCGGCATGGAAGCTGTGCAGCCCCATGGCGGGGAGGACGGGGGCGGGGCCCTTGAACCCGCCCGAGTTGATGATCGGAGGCATGGCCTGTGGACCGGTGGCCGGTGCGGTCGAGGCCAGGCGGCGTCGGGGGGCGGGGGGCGGAGCGGTGAAGGGGAGCGGGGGAAAGTCACGGTCACGAGTCACGAGGTCACGAGAGCAGTGTCGTTCGGGCGAGCTGGACGCGAGGTGTGTGTCGTTCAGCCGGTCGAGTCGTCGCGAGTAACCGTCGCGCGCGCGATATCGAGGGCGATGAGCAGCAGCTAGCGAGCGGGCACAGCTGTGAGCTGGGGAGTAAGATGGAGAGAGCGAGTGCGATGTGGTGATGGAGATGAGTGGAGAAGGAGTTGGCGACTGCCGAGGTGGCTCTGCCGGCAGAGGTGGTGCCCTGTAAGGTTCGATTGCGTGCGTAAGGGGAGTGGGGTCGTCTGGCCGCTCCGGGTCGGGAGGTCGTGCTCGTTCGTCCACTCGGCGCACTGATCAGGCCGAGCTCGCGGTGAGACGGATAGCGAGAGATGTGAGATGGAGATGAGGTGCAAGAAAGAGAGTTGGACAGATGGATGGATGCGGAATGCAAAGCACCACTCGCAGTATCAAAATGACTCGTTTCCCCCCAAAGACGCTAGCCGTGGCTCTGCTGACTATAAGTACTCTAAACATTCCCTCCTGCATATGTCCTGCTCTACATGCACTTCGACTCGTACTACTTGCTCGCATGCACATGCAAGTGCGTATGCCTGCTGCAATAGCACCACCTGATGCTTATTCTCTTTTGATGGACCACCCTGGCTGGACGCCTTTCCGCTCCGGAAACAACGTGACCGGTCAGAGAGCCCAAAAAAAAACCTGACTCGTGACTCTCAAACAGCCGTAATGCACACTCCCCGCTCGGCCACAACCGACCGTCCGAGGCCATCAGCAACGAGGTCGGCACTGAACAGCACCTCGGACCGGTCACCATTCAGGTAGACCGGCAGGTTGACAGTGGTGGTGGTGGTCGACGGCGCGTCCGTGCTGTCCATGCTGTCTGCGCGGCGCGTCCATGCCAGCAGTGAGGGCCCCAGAGCGACCGACTGGCCGTCGTTGAGGGCAATCTTGCCGTCCGCCCACAAGGCACCGTGCAGTTTGAGACCTGTAACCAATTAGTAACCTGGTCTTGTTTCTCCAGCTCCTTGCGGTTTCCTGATGTTTCTCCTCGTTCCCGATCCGAACCGACTGTAATCCCCCAATCAAGGCATGCCTCGCCTGTGCCCCACAACATTGGTGTGGACCCTGGCTGGCAGCTGGGTGTGCCTGTCGGAACGCGGGCGCAGGTCTCGGAAACACGGAAACCACACGCCACTTGCACATAGCCGGCACACTCATCATCCCAACTCTGGTACTCACCCTCAATGACAAATGTGTCAGGCTCGTGATCGGCCTCAATCCTCAGGCTCAGGGCGAGCTGCTCAAGCGACCATCCTTGCTCGTGGGCCGCCGCCTGGCGCGTCGCAGTGATGTATGCCTCGGGCTGGAACAGCCCGCCGAGCCAGATACCGCCAGCAGAGCCCTTGGTCGCGATCTGCTCGAGCTGCGCGAGGCGTGCACAGAGGTCGGTAATGTACTGCCCGACGATCGTGCCCTTCGGCATCTTGAACTTGGCCCAGTGGTCGGGTACGTTGCCGCGGTTCAGATCCGTCAAGAGAGCGCGCAGCTCGTTGGTCTGCTTCATCACGCCATCGCACACGCTGACCAGTTCCGAAAGGTCCTTGCGCACACGCTGCAGCAGGCGCTGACCGGTGTGTGCTTCGCGACCGAAGAAGCGCGTGAGCGGGTCCGCATCGGCGGCCGGCGTGGAGAGCGTCTGATGTCAGTTTTGCTTATCGTAGCGCTCAACTCACCTTTGGCAGCTGGTCAAGCCACTCCTCGCAGTTGGCCTTGAGCGTGGTCATCCACGCAGGGCGGCCTTCGGAGGCAGCGACGGCGGGGCTCGTGTCGTCCTCGTCGTCTTCCGTCGTGCGCATCTTGCGCAGCTTGGTGATAGTACCGTTGCCTGATGTCAGCTATGCTTCTAGAGGCAACCATTAACTCACCTTGGGCGGCCGCAATAACGCGCTCCGCGGTATCGGGGAGGCTGAGCCAGCTGGTCGGCTCGTGCTCTGGAAGCGCGTTTGCCCATTGGATGAACTGCTGCATCTGCGTGCCCTCGGGGACAAGCAGCGGGTTGACGGGAAGAGCGACGAGCGCAAAGTCCGGGTCGTACGCGCGCGGGGTGAAAATGGCGTCGACAAACGCATCCAGCACGCGCTGGTCGTAGTCCGAGTCGACACGACCACCGTACACAGCCTGCTTGATGAGCGTGCGCAGCGCAACCCATGGAATGGAGTGTGGGTCGACATTGGCCTTGCCCTTGGCCAGGGAGTCCATCCACACATCGATGGTCTTGAGAGCAGCGTCAAAGTCGGAGTCGTTGAACTCGTAGCTCTTGGACCAACCCAGAGGGAGGTAGCGGAGACGCTCCTGGACGACAGCGTGGAGCCACGCGAGGAGGAAGAAGAGACGAGGCTTCTCGGCCGGTCCCGAGGTAAGGCGCGCAGTGGGCAGGCCGCGAAGGGTGTCGAGAAGGTTGGCGCGGATACCCGGAGGCGGCTCGTTCATGATGATCCGCGACTGGCGGAGAATGTTCACCGGTATGACAGGGTTGGTCTCCATGGTGAGGAAGAGACGGAAGCTCGGCGCAGGCGAGAGGTTGTGAAGGCGCTTCTCGAGCTGCGCCAACCATCCTGGCGCGAGGTGTACATTCTTGAGCAGGACCCATGAGCCGACACGCGTGGCATTGGCAATCGCCTGGTCTGCGAGCGTGAAACCTTCCACGGAACCCATGGCGACGGACGTGCAGTTGACCCCGAGAGTGCGGCACAAGTTGTCGACGCGGTAGCTTGCGTCGTAGCCCGGCACGGATGCGAGCGCAAGCGGGTTGGTGGCCTTGACTTGATCTTTGACAACCGCAGCCAGGTCGTAATCGGACTGGGACGCGAGGTCGGTGCCGAATGCCTTGTCCGCAAAGTTGGCGAGAGCAGGGACAATGCGGTCGGGGCGGAACAACTTGACGAGCGTAAGGGAACGAGCCGCAGTGACAATGCTGTCCGCAGGAGTCCAAGGCCACGGGACCGAGCGCTCTGCCTCTGGCTCCTCCATGAAGGCCTTCCACTCGTCCGCGTTTGACTCGATGTGAGCGACGAGCAGCTTCGTGGCTTCAGCGCCGATGTGGCTGTCGAGAATGCGGCGCTGTTCGATCGAGAGGTCGAGGTTCACCGAGTCGCCCGTAGATGGAAGTTCAAGAAGGCAGTCCAGCTCGTCCTGCAGAGCATGTGCCATCTCGCTACCCGAAACAAGCAGCCTGGCGAGGCAAGTCGCCAGTACCATGTAGTCGGCATGCAGGAGCGAGCGCGAGGTGCGGTGGTAGGTGACGAGGAAGAGGTCGTTGAGGAGTGTGTTCTTCCTCGCCTCGAGGTCGGTAACACCCTTGAGGTTCGGGTTGTTCAGAAGCACATAGTCAAAGATGTCGAGGAAGTAGTCGAGCGAGAACTGGTAGAAGTGGTTGATGGTAGCCAGCTGCTCGAGCGTAAAGTAGATGCTGCTGCACGCTGAGGCGAGCGGCATGTATTCGGATGTGACCATCTCGACCTCCTTCATGACAACATCGGTGTCCTCGACCTTGCGAGTGACCTCAGCAGCTTCCTTCTTCAACACCTCGAGAGTCTCAATAACCTTGTCGTCGTCGAGGATGCTGCCCGTGCTCTCATTCAGCGCCTGGAGCAGGGCGCGCTCGAGATGGCGGAGACGCAGGCGGAACTCGCCCTGAAGCTTCATGAGGTCAGTGCGCTTCTGGTCAATCTCGGGGCGTTCAACCTTGAGGACCTTGTCGAGCGCCTGGGTCTGAAGCGAACCACGCGTCATGGTAAAGTTGACAAACGTGACACGGCTGCAGATATCCGGCGAGAACTCGACAGACGGGTCGCGGGTCGAGAGGAACATCGTGAACGATGGGGAGAAGTCGATGTCCTGGTTACCGATACGGATAAGAACACGACCGCCAGTGCGGCGGAGCTCGCGGTTGAGAACGGAGTTGAGAATGGGGTCAAGGTTCTCGACGTCTTGAATGAGCAGCGGGTTGCCGAAACGTATAGCACTTTCGAGGTTCTTGAGGAACGCCTCGTCGAGGAACGACGTAACGGTAATCTTGCGACCCTGGTACTCCTTCTGCAGGAACGCGGTTGCCTGACCGGTAGGGTCGATGATAAGAGGGTAGCGGTTGTACCGCTTGAGCATGACCGCGTTCTCCACGCAGAGGCTGTCGGCGGGGAGAGAGTTGGACTGCCACGCGAGGCGCTCGTCCGCGGTGGACAGGAACTCGGCAAGAGCAAGGTCGGTCTTGAAGCGGACACCGGCCTCGGTAAGGTGCTCCATCCAAGTACGGCGCATCGTGTCACGGTAGTGCTGGTCGAAGAAGCCAGAGTAGGCGAGGAACGCGGCGGAGATGAGGACATCGCCGACGATGGTGCCCATCTCGGTCTCGAAAGTCTTGCTTCCAGTGTCCCAGCGCTCTTGCTCGGACGACAGGCTCTGAAGAAGGGTCATTGAGCGGTCGACCTTGCTCTGTACGCGGTCCATCTCGCTCTTGATCGACTGCGTCTCAGAGATGAGCAACGCGTACTCCTCCTTGTAGAGGGCAATCGAGTTCTCGAGCTCCGTCACGGTCTGCTCAACAATTGCAGCCTGCTGCTTGGTCGTCTCGGCCTGCTCCTCGAGCGACGCGACCTCCTGGCGAAGGGGCGCCACCTTGTCGAGAATCTCAGAGAAGCGCACCTGCGCAATGACCCACTTCACGAGCGGACCACAAGCACGCGAAGCACGGTTGACAGTCTCAAAGTTGAAGGCGGGCTTGGAGATGTAGTCGCGCATCATCGTGTCCCGCAAGCGCTTGGTCATCTTCTGGGTGTCGAAGTTCTGGATAGACGAGATGAAGTCATCGCGACGAATAATGCTCTGCACCGACTTCCAGTTGTCGACCGTGTGGCCGAGCACTGAGCATGCCGACTCCATGGCAAGTTTGACCGCCTCAGGAGGGTTGGCCATCGAACGGACTTCGGACAGGTGCTGCTTCTTGATGTTGCCAACAGCAGCAAGTGCTTCCAGAACGGCAGGCTCAGCCTGGGCGAGGTCCTCCTTGACAATCTCCGAGCGCTGCTGGATGTACGCGTCCTGCTGCTCGAGGGCAGCACGGATTTCGACGGAGGCGGACTTCTTGGCTTCGGCAGTCTGCTGGTCGGCGACCATTTGGCGGAGCTTGAGGTTGGCCTCCTTGTTCTTCGCCTCGAGCTGAGAGCGCTTAGCGGCAAGGCTCTGGCGCAGGTCCTCGACCTGGGTAACAGTCGCACGGAGCTTGTCCAGACCAACGTTAAGGTGGCGCTGCTGCTCCTCAAGGTCCTCCTTCTTCTCCGCAAAGAGGCGCACGTAGTGGTTGATAAAGTCGAGGAAGTGGCGCGGCGTAACGTGGTTGTACTTGCCCTGGCGCTTGGCCAGCTTGGCGGTAATTGTCTGCATGGACTGGTGAACGCTGACCATGGCGTTGATAACCGCCTGGCGGTGGCTCGGCGGGATAGCCAAGTCGCGGAATGCGATGGGGAATGGTGAGGGTGCGTTGTAGACTGACGAGTCGAGGTCGAGCGTCTGGGTGAACTCGAGACCGACTTGGTACAGCGCCTGGTCAGACCAGTCACCAAACCAGTCGAGCACACAACGGTTGAACAGCGCAGGCGAAGTGGCTGCACGAGAAGCGAGGCCGTTGGCTGGCGGGTTCATGGTGAACACGACGTGAAGGTTGCGAGCAACCTGCTGCGTGAACCATCGGTACAGTTCCTCGTGCGAGTCGAGCATGAGGCCATCGCGCTGCGAGCCCTCTTTACAGGCGGTCATGAGCGCAGCGTGCTCATCACCCTCGAACAGCCCAGGAACCTCAGCGTTTGCGAGGAGCGTGTTCATGCGCTCGAGGAAACCGGCGTCGAGCACGTTCGACTCGTCCATGATGAAACAGATCTTCTCGCCCTTGCATCCCGCACGGCGGAGCACGGTGCGCAGGTCGTCGTCAAAATCGGCGCCAGTGTATTTGTTCGAAACCTTGATCTGGAAGATGCTGAGGCCGTTCATCCAGGCAACGAAGCGCGAGAGAGTAGTTTTACCACCACCAGATACACCAATAAGGAGCAAGTGGCCCTGGATCTGGCGGAAGACACGGTCGATACGCAGGACGTGGTCGAGCACGTCGTTGAACAGCACCAGAGGTACATCGAGCTCCTCCTCGTGGAACACCTTGAGACGGGCCTTGGTGTACTCGCGGAGCTGCTCGCGGTCCACGGGGATGTAGTGCTTGGATGTCCAGTTGGAGAAGAGGATGGGTCGCGCGAGCGCCTCGCCAATGTCGGCGGAAGGGAAGTGTCGCGCGGCAGTCTGGTCGAGGACATCGTCAGTCCACTTCTTCTCAGCCTCGGCGACAAGACGGTCCTGGAAAAGGCGGAGACCTTCGTGACCCCAAACGCGGACAAGGCCTTCGAGAGAGAGCGTCTCAAGCGGCTTGATCGCCTCGTAGATACCGCGGGCCCAGCGGGTAAGCTCACGCGGTGAGTAGATGTAGTGCGCCTGCACGTCGGCAGTGAAACGCTTCTGCGATGCGAGGTAGAAGGAGACCATCGCGTCGGTAAGGGCGTCTGAATGGCCGCGGAGGTTGGGCACGACCTTGAGCAAAGCGCGGTTGAAGGTGCCATAGATTTGCTTGAGCGAGATCTCTCCGGGGTAGTCGACCATAACCACAGGTGCGTGGCGCATGAAACGATGGTTGAGGGGCACACGGCCGGGGTCGGTGGGAGGGTTACAAGCGCCGACAAACTGGATGCGCTCAAGAGTAACCCATGAGAGGTCGCTGGTACGCCAAAAACCGTTGCGCTCCATGAGCTGGCGGATGAACGAGATGACACGCTGCGTGCCGTACTTGTCGGTAGCCGGCAGGTTGATTTCGTCGCAGAAAACGACAAGCCAGCGGCCAATCTGTGTAGGAGCGAGCACGACGCCGTTCGGGGTCTTGCGGTATTCACAGTACTGCTCAAACGTCTTGAGAATGAGCTCCGGGGTAGTGGCACTCGAGAAGTTGAGACCAACAACCTCGAGGTTGGAGAGCTTGCGAAGGGCGCTGAACAGCGTCATGGTCTTACCGGAACCAGGAGGACCACAGAGAATGAGAGGCTTGTGCTCGGCGAGCCAGCTGTAGAGCACCTCCTCGTGGCGGACTGTGTCAACAGTGGGAATAACAACATCCGCCGACGTGATCGCGTGCGTCTCGACCTCGACGGTAGGAACGCGCGACTGCCATGAGACCCATTCGGCGTTAGCAACGTTGACATCCCAGTCAATGAGTGATGAGCCGGGCTGCATGGTCGGGGTTTCGATACCCGAAATGAGACGAAGCTTCTCGCCCAGCTCGGTGCGGAGCTCCAAGCGACTGTCACCAACGAATGACCATATAATGTTCAGCAGAAGGCGGCGCTTGACGTACGTGTCGACCTTGTCTGGCGAAAGAGGGAAGTCCATGTGGCGGACATTGTAATCAATTATATGGCGCACCGTAGCTTTGATGAGCGAGAACAGTGTGCTGATTGCGCGCACAACCGTAAAGTCCATGATGTGCTCCGACTGAGCGGCAAGGTCGAGCGCAGTGCGGACAAGAGCGTCAGAGGCAAAGTATGGCTCGAGAATGGATACTGCCATGCGCTGAGTTTCGAGTTGTTGAGCAGTCGCATCGGCGCCGTATTCCAGTGCATCGTCGTCCGTCGCACCGAGCGGTTGGTTGGCAAGCAGATTAAGGTGGTGCTTGCATAGCATGTCGACATCGATGACCTCCTCGCTGAACCAAATCATGCCACAACGGGACACAGTAGCGAGCGTAGCGTAGCGGAGGTGCTCAACCTCGAACATGACACGCACGTTTGGCGGCAGGTTGAGACGCTCACCGTTCGGGAGCGTGAGCAGCTTATTGTCGTCGAGCACCGAGTTGAGGTTCTCGACCCACTCCGGGTCGACATCGCCGTCAAAGATGATCCAGTGACGCTTGGCTGTCTCGCCACGAATGTTGTCGACAATCTTGCGGAGAATATGCGTAAAGAGACCGTCGTTCCACTCGCGCGTCGTCGGGTCGAGCGTACCGTACAAGGCCTCTTTGTCGATAGCCTTGGGGTCGATGACGTACGACGTGCCCTCGACGCCATCGACACGCTCAAGAGCAGCAAGGAGCACCTGCCACGCCTCGGACTTGCCTGAACCAGAGGGACCGACCATCATGAGACCGTGCGAGATGTTCTGGATCTGGTAAAGCTGAATCACCTTGTCGAGCCAGGCGTCACCAACAACCAGGCGGCGCTCCGCGCACACCTCGGCAATCTTTTCCTTGAGCTCGGCCATGTCAACCGGAACGTACGCGACGCCGGGGAAGACATCCTCGACGAGTGCGCGCAGCAGGGGCACGTCGTCGGCCACGAGCTTGGGAACGATCGTCTCCATGACACTCTGAATCATGATCTGCTGCTCGACAATCTTCTGGTCACCATCGTCGTCTACAGCGCTGAGATGGCGGTCGCGCTTGAGAATACCAGCCGACGCGAGCACGGACTTGAGAGCACGAAGACCAAAGTCGTAGTGTGGCTGGGCGGACAGCTGCTCGGAACATAAGTTGAAAAAAGGCACAATCTTGGACGCGAGGATTTCTGCAGTGCGGAAGCCCTTGGAAAAGAGCAGAACCTGTGCAATGAGCTCCTGGTCGGGGCGCGTCATGGCCATGCTGCGGAAAAGCTTCTTGAGGTTGTCGGGAAGGTTCGAACGGCCGGCGTAGCCAGGGTTCATAGTGATAAAGATGCCGGTACGGGGGTTGATCTTGAGCTTCTTGCCGACCAGCTCGACCTCGGCGTCGGGGCTAGAGACCGCGGCAGCAAGACCCTGCTGGATGCTCTGAACCTGCTGAGACACGGCCGAGAGAATGCGCTCCTCGAGACGGTTGAACTCGTCGAAGCAGCCCCAGGCGCCGACCTGGCAGAGACCGATAAAGATACGGCCCATGGCCTGGAAGTCGAAAGTCTCGTCACAGCAGAATACAAGGACAAAGCGACCGAGCTGGACACCAAGTGACTTGACCGACTCGGTCTTTCCGGTACCTGCGGGGCCGAAAGGCGAGCCACCAAGCTGGCTGTTAAGAGCCTGGGTGAGGGTGAGGTAACAACGGTCAGTAAGAGGCGTCTGGACAAGGCGGTCCGGAATGCCTAAGTACTCGTAGCCGTACGGGAACACGGCATCAGCCATGCGGACCTCGAGTCGAGAAAGCGGGTCCTCGATGTTCTCGTCAAGATAGAAACGCATGTGGTAAAGCCAGTCGAAGTTGTCAGTGGATGTGACGCCTGCCGAGATAAGCGAGCGGATAGAGTCACGCTGATGGACGAGCTCGGTGATGAGGTGCTCGCACTTGCGGCGCTGCAGGACAGGAATGTCCTGGAGCACGGTGTCTGCGAGAAGGTCGAGCATGCGAGACACAAGGTCGAGTGCGGTCTTGAGGTTGCGGTTGAGCATCGTGGACTCGACGAGCTCGGTCCAGCAGATCTGGACAGCCAGAACGACGAGCTGGGCGGGATACTCGCTGATCCACTTGAGAAGGTCCTCGGGCTGGAGGTTACTATCAACACTGAAGATCTGGCGGAGGTCCTTGGTCGCCTGGGAAAGCAGAGCGGCGAGCGACAGGCGCATCTCAGACTCGATCTTGGAGAGCCAGTCGTTGATCTTGGGGTAGTCGGCGAGGACAATTGGCTGACGGAACGCAACCTCCTCACCCTCGCGGGAAGCAAAGGCAAGCAGAGTGGTAGCTTCCTCGTCCAGTTGGAGCACGGAGATACCCGCAAACATCTTCTTGAGGTGTTTCATGACGCGATGGATATCCTTAGAGTTGCCGATAATTTCCAGCAGGTCCTCGTCACCAACAAAGTAGAAACGCGGGAATGACGAACGCTCCTTCTCGAGGTATTCACCGAGCGCCTTCTGGATCTTGGTGAGTAAATCGGCGAGACGCTCCAGGTTCTTCTGGATACCGGGAATGTTGAGGACGTCGAGCACAAACGGCGACTTGTAGACCTTCTTCATGACCGAGAGGAACTCGGCGTTGATGTTCTGGAAGCGAGAGCTCTCCACTGGGAGAAGGTGCTTGATGTCGGCAGAACCAGAGAAGATGCCCTCGAGATACACCCACTGGCGCTGAACGTCGATCCAGACGTCGAAGAGCACATGCACGCGGTTGAGCTTCTCCTCCCACGAGGCGGCCTCCTCCTCAAAGACACGGTAGTAAGGCGAGAGCTTCATCGCCTGGAGTGAGTTGAGGTGTTCGCTGCACTTGGAGAAAAGGTCGTCCCAGCCCTTGATGAGACGACACTTGTTCTGGTAATTGACAAGCTCGAGAGCGTACGAAGTCCACGTCTCGCGGACCTGCTTGAGGAATTCCTCAAGGGCCATCTCGCCCTGGGCCTGCATGACAATGTCCTTGATAGCCACTTGGTTCTTGGCAAGGTCGAGGTCGTACACCTGGCCAAGAGTCATGGACTGGGCGTTGTATCCAGAGGGTAAACGGAGTGTCTTGTAGAGCTTGGACCAGTGACGCTCGCGGAGAGCCTCAGACTTGAGCTCGGAGACCAGAGGGTTCGAGCGGAGAAGACCACGAACAGTCTCCTGCACGAACTCAAAGGCAGCATACTGGCGCATGCGGCTAGGCATGTCGCGAGTCGACGTGAGAATGCCGTCGAGGTCGGAGCGGAGCTTGCGAGGCTGCACAGCAGTCCACAGCATTTCACGGAGCTGGTTGAGACGGCCCCAGATGCCAGTGAGGGCGGTCCACACGGCCTTGAGGTCGCGAAGCTCCTCGGTGACGGGCTGCAGACGCTCGTCCTTGGCCTGCTCGAGGTCGAGGGCCTCCTTGGCGCGGCAGATGAGGCTGTAGTCGTCGTGCAGCTGGATGAGGCGCGTCTCAAAGCTGGTAAGCGTGTTGAGCGCGACATCGGCCTTGATCTGGCCTTGGAGAGGCTTGTTGGTCTCCCAGTCTGAGATAAAGTCGCGGATACGGCCGTCCACCACCTTGTCCTCTGCGACGATCTTGAGCTGCAGACCAGCAATCTGCTCCTTGATCGAGTCGTCCTTGCGCTTGAGGATCTCAGAGAACGCACTCCACTCGCCCTGGATCTGATCAACATAGAGCCAGTCAGAGGGGAAGGTGTAGCGCTGGCGCTCGAGCGTCTTCTGGCCGGCGGAGAACTGCTCAATCTCAGGTCCCCAGGTCTCAACCTTGCGCTTGAGGTCCTGCACAAGAGTGATGAACGAGACGACCTGGGCTGTTGAGCTGCCCTCTATGGAGTGCGTCTCGAGGTCGGTGCGCGCCTTAAGGATGGTAGCGTACACCTCCTTCATTGAGACACCGAGCTTGGAGCCGTACTTGGCGAGCAGGTCGCGCTGCCACGAGTCGTACTTGGCATTTACCTTGCTCTGCGCGTTCGCATAGTCGATGATGCAGACACCAAAGTCCTTGCGCGTGTCGGTGGTGTCAAACGTCTGGCGCGCCTGGCGGATGTCCAGCAGAAGCTGGTCCCAGTTGCTGAGCGAGTCGCCGAGGCGGTTGTAGACAAAGTCGGCCTCAAGGTCCCACAGTGACTGGAACTGGAGCCACTTGTCAACATAGGCGCTGACGGTCTGCACCTTGCGCTCGATGAGAGCCAGGGGCCGGTCCAGAGGAAGCGTGGTAGATGAGGTAAGGAGGCTGATGTACGTCGTCTCCTCCGCGGAGGCCTCGTCGACCTGAAGACTGATCTCGTACCGTGACGCACGGATGCGGTTAAGATTGCAGACAACACCAAGAGCGCCCTGGAACTGGAAGAGCCACTCCTGACGGGCGAGCTCAATGGGAGGGTCAAGGTAGATGACCTGGTTACGAATGCGAACCTCGTGGATGAGGGGCTTGATCGTGAGCTCCGACAGGCGGGCGGCCTCCTCAGGCGTAAGAGTCTCGTTGTCACCATCGGCGTTGTCGTCTGCCTTGCTGAACTGCTCGCACCACGCCGAGATGGCTTGCTCGAGACGGCGAGCGAGGACAACGTCAATGCGCTCATTGAGCTTGGCGACCCAGGCCTCGAGGTTCGAGTAGCCCTCGAGATTAAGGTGGTCGATCGTCTTCTGCACCTGGCTGAGCAGGTTGGAGAATGTCTCCGTCTTGTAGTCGCAGGTGCTGAGCTCGTCGACAATGTGGGATATTTCCTTGCCAATGTCAATCAAGGCAGCTGCCTTGTCCTGGAGCAACGAGACGACACTGGCAAACTCGCGCACGTAGACAAAGTGGCGGCTCTCGCGGCCGTCCGCGCCAGGAAGGAAGCGATGACTCTCGTACGCGTTCACGAGGTGGTCCCACTGCATGTTAATGCCACGGCCGATCATCTGCTGCGCGTGGTTGCGGTAGCTGGCGAGCAGGATGGCAATATCGGGATTCTGCTCAATGACCTCGAGCGTCTGGGTGTAGATGCGAACAGACTCCATGAGTGACACAGCATGCGGGTACACGCGTTTCGCGTCCTTGGCACGGTGAGTGATGGTCAGAGGAACTGGGAAACCGAGCCAGATAAGTGCGCGGACCTCCTTGAAGAGAGCCACAACCTGCGGGTCAAACTGCACCATGAGCTGCAGCTGACCCTGGGTGTTGCTGGCCGTGGCACGTGAGCGGATGATGTCAAAGAGACGACCGGTGACTGTGAGGTTTCCGCGGCGGGTGATTTCGCTGATCCACGCCTCGTAGAGCGGCTTGGTGTCGAGCTTGGCGCGGAACGATGTGCTCTCCACCTGGAGTTTCTGGCCTTCAGCGTAGCTCTCCCAACCCTTTCCGAGGACGTCCTCGACACGTTTCATGTAAGTGACGAGCTGGCGCTCAATCTGGCGGGCCCACAGGATGGCACTGGACACTGAAGGGAAGTCGCGCAGCTGCGACATGTGGTACGCCTGCGAGTTACGGTAGTTGGCAGTGAACTTCTGACGCAGCTCGCAAATGTCGTCCTTGACGGACTCGATCAAACGCGTCTGGTACTCCTGGATGGCACCACGGATCTTGGGGCGCACGAACAGGGTGTTGAATTTGGAGAAGACACGGAACATCTCCTGTGCGGTCTTGGTGGTGGCGAGCTTGTCGCGGAGTCGGGAGATGATCTGGTTCTCGATACGTGCCACACGCTCGTTGTAGGCAACCTCAGCGGCGTACCAGATCTCAGAGCCCTCGGGAGAGACATCGAGAACGTCGACGTTTTTGACGGTCTCGTACGAGAGGCGGACCTCCTCCTCCATGTCAATCTCAAAGGGCACGTCGTTGCCGAGACCGCTGAAGCTGCGGGTGGAGGAGGTCATGAGGCGCAGCTGCTCGTGCGAGCGGCGGAAACCGCGAAGGTAGGAGATGCGCTCCTCGAGGTAAGCGTGCGCGGGGTTGATCTTGATGGAAATGAACTTTTCTTGCCGCTTCCGGGTCACTGTAGAGGTTAGGAATATGATGCAATTACCTCCGACATACCTTCACGAGCGACGTTTGTGAAGTCCTTCATGTTCTCGTCCCAGGCGCCAAAGACCTCGTTGGTGATGCGCATGACGTTCTCAAACTTGCCGTAGTCCATGTACATGAGGCGCTGCGAGCCAAGAACACGGAGGAGCTGATCGTTGAAGTCCCTTGAAATGGCCTCGACGAGGGGCAGCGTTCTGCGGATAGGGTAGGGCGAGAGCTTGAGCTTCTTGTTGATGTGTCCGAAGATAAGGTAGATCGCCTCCTGGATCTTGTCCAGGTCCGTCGCAGAGAGAAGCTCATCGAGTGGGAAGTCCTTCATGAGGACATTGTATTTGTGCACTGATATCAGCTTCGGATAAGATCTTGTAGCTCACCGTAATCCGTGGCCTCTTTGATACCAGTGTCGGCAATGAACGACACGGTGGCGTGGAAACGCTTGGCGTGCTTGAGGACATCAAGGGCGAGTGTGACCTCCTCGCCTCGAAGCTGGTTCTCGATGCTCTCGAGCGCATGCTCCATGCTCAGCCAAAAGTTTATCTCCTGCGACGCAGTTCCGGAGGACACGTTGCGTGAAAGCTTGGTGACACGTTGGATCTCCTTGATCCACGAGTTGACGTCTCCCTGGAGCTTGTTTAGGAAAGCGTGGTCGGAAAGGAGGCTCGATGGCTCGATGTCGTCGACGGTCACACGATGTCCGCTTGCACTGGCCTGAGGAGATCAGCTTGTGCTCGCGAATTGTCTTCCCACCTGAGCGACAGCCTTGCGGATCGCGGGGTGCACCGAAAGATGGACCTCTGGGATCTCGACATTCTGCTTGAGGTGCAGAAGGGAGAGCTCGAGTTCGGCAAACTTTTTCTTGGTGACGGGAATACCCATCTGAGCCTCATTGCCCTTCTTCCCAATGGGACCGTGGAGGCCTTCCTGGAGGTTACCCTTGGAGGCGATGTACGAGTCAAACCACGGTGCGACACCCCAGTGCACGAGCGAGTGGATGCCGTCGTATGGCGACGACTGGGCTGTCGGTGTGGAGATGACAGTGCCGGGTCCTGACGGGGAGCCGATATCAGCCATAAGTTGCGGTAGGGCAGCTGAGGAAAGCTGCATAAAGTGGAGCTGGGCGCCGATTGGTGCCATCGAATCGAGCGTCGGTGTCGTCTTGATGAGCGCGAGCGTCGACAGGGTGTTCACATTGTGTTGCGGAGTAGGCGGGAGGTGAAGGCGGTATCCTACGCGCATCACCTGCTGGTCTGAATGTCAGTTAGTACAGTTAACGTGAGCATTGCGAGGTGAGAGCCCAGTTCCGAGGGCTGGGTGGCGAGAGGCCAGCGGCCCGCCCGCAGTGAATGAGGTCAAAGATTCGTGCGGACCGTCCCTGCGAGCGCGCACCTCTTCCTGCATTGCAGAGCACTCACCGTCTTCATCAACGTCTGGGTAGCGCTCCTTGGTGATGTATACGACCTGGCAGCCGGCATCGGTCGCGAAGCGGAGCGACTTTTCCTCGAATGCCGGGTCGTCGAAGAGGCCGCGGTCGAGCTCCTGGCGGGTGGCGGCCATGACTGCGCGTGTGAGCTACGAGAACAATGCATAGTGGGACGCGCAAAACGTAAGCGCAGATTGCAACGCCAGAGATGCTCAAATGGAAGTCCATCTCCTCTCACTGCCCGACGTCGCGTCCGTCCCAAGACTTACCAGGCTGGAGGAGGCTGATGAGATAGCTCCTGAATACGCCGACGTCAAAGCCGAGCCCCGTGGAGGAAGCGGCCGCAAAGGCCTCGCCCTCATCATTCGGGGGAGAGGCCATTGTGAGTGAGAGAGAGTGGTGGGTGGGGTGGGGTATAGGGGAGGAGAAGGGTGATGGTGAGAAGAAGGTGAGTGATGGCGACGAAAGTGGTCCGCGGTCGAGCGGTCGTTGCAGCGGGCCATGGGCTCCCGGGCCAAACGTCACGTTTCAGGTTCGGCGCGCGTGGCGCGTGGCGGCGCGGCATCTTCTGGACGACGCGTCAAGCAACACAGAACGCAGCCACCCCCCCAAGACACATGCATACTTTTTACAGAACCTTACAGGATTGGAGTGGAGCAGATTGTAGCAACACAGACTGCATAGAAACCACTCCTCCGTCAATGTGCGATTAGAAACTGCGACCAGCGCAAGACGGCCCACAACTGGCAACTCGTATCGAGGATCTCGAGGGCACCCTTGTGAAGCCTGTAGGACTCTGTATGCAGTATGGCTCGGGACCTGCAAATGAGTCGGGGCATTCGAACGGATCTCGCAAGCTCGCAAATCAAGCGAAAGGTTTGCTACACGTCTTGTTTCGCGGGACGTCAATATGGAAACTAATGCTCAATGCTGAGATGGGTTGCTCTGTCGATGACTAACTTATTCCAGCACGATCGCAACTCCACTCGCACCAATGTGACCATTGGCCAATTCGCCGGGCCACCCGAGTACACGATGTCACACGATCACACGAATGGTTTTCCATTCTCCATCACTTGAGATGACTCAACGACATGGACTTGAAGGTCAACGAGAGGGCTCTCACAGCACTAGGACCTTAGCTAAGAAAGCATAGGTCATCATTGCACACAACTACCACAGCCAATCTCCACGGCGGCAACCAATGCGGCCTATGACCCACTTTTGTTCGGAAGATGTTCTTGACAGACTCTACTTTTCGGGTCTCTGCTGTCAATCTCTTTCGGCCGCTGCTCTTATTTATATCTGCCCAGAGGGACAGCAACGATTGGTCTCGGGCGACATCGCCAGTAGTTCAGGCGGCGTCGACGGAGAACAATCAGGACATCCGAGGTACGTATGTCCCCCTAGTCGATCTAATAATGGACCTTGATGTCCGCGTCTTGTTGTGTGTTCATGGCTCGACAAAGAGCAACAAGCCCATCATGATCTTAGCCTCTCGGCAGTCGTGTTCCGACCTCTCAGTCCTCACGTGCTCCATCCCGTCACTTTAGCGGCCACTCTCAGGAGCATCAGCTAATGTAGCGCCGTGCCCACATTCCGCTATCGCACCCTGGTCTTCAGCGGGCAGGATTAGGCGCCTCGGTCATCAACTTGTCGGACACGGCGACGTATCATACGTTTGGAACAGACACCCGGCCGACGAGAACATGTTTCCAAGGCGGATGAAGGAAGGTTCAAGCTAGCACGGCTTGGCACCCCACACAGAGCGCCGAATCGGTCACAGAGATCAAGCGCAAAAGGGTTATCGGGGAACTACATGGCATCGGACTTTGTCTGCGGCGTCTTGACGACCACCATTCTCTTCCTTGCTGCAATCCCCCTTGCGGTTTGCTTCCCAACTGGGGTTGTGGTCGGTCGGACCTCGGCCTGCAGGTGGCCGACATGAGTGCTCCTGGGGGGTTTAGATTTTGGCGGTCTGTGGTTGGTGCAAGTTCTGGAGTTCTGGACCGGCTTGGCATGCTCGTGGGAACTGTGACTTTTGACATCCCTCCAAGAGTCGCATGGTCAAGTGCATGGGAGACTGACGGATAACTCAACCTCCTGCATCTCACACCCTCACAGCTCACAGTCTTCACGATCAGATGGGTGTCAAGCGGTTACTGTATCCGCACATCCGCCGCGATCCAGGCACTGTTTGACGCGGCGCGGCGGTTGCCCATCGCTCCACAGTGGAGCCAAGTGGAATCGGGTCCGAGTGGCCCGAACGGTCCACATCTGGCCAATACGGTGCACCATTGCGGTATGGGCATGCAATCAGATTACAAACGCGGAGATTGATGCTTTCAAACTATTGTTATCTGATAGAGTGGGACCCTGCCAGGGGATATGGAATATGGTGTGAGTGGGGTCTGCACGTGTTTGGAAAATGGCTGGGCGGGATGCGTGCCAAGGTGAGAGCCTCTTGGCGGGAAAAAAAACAAGGTTTGACGGACAGTGCTGGAGTGGATGGTGGGGTCAGTGTTTCTCGCGGAATCTCGGAGGACAATGCATGCCGGAAAACGGATTTGCGTGCGCGGCAGACGAATTGAAAGCCCACGACGCGCAGCAGATGGGCTTGAGAAGCCCGAGGTGTGAACAGGTGAAGACTAACTAGACAACGCGATGCGACTTATAAGAAGGCAAGGGTCACCCCCCCCCCCCCGCCAAGCAAAAAGTATCAGCAAGCAACGCCCAAAATGAGCACACCAAAGGCCCAGGTGCCCATCGAGGCTGGGGAGAAGGAGTACAAGTACGACGACAAGGCGGAGAACAACAAGGTGGAGAAGCTCGACAACTATGACGACGAGGACTTCGAGCCCCCTTTGGAGGGCGAGGAAGCCAACCGCATCATCATCCCGTGGAAGTACCGTCTCACCGCTATCATCCTCATCATCCTGTTCGGTACCGGTAACACGTATGCGGGCTTTGTGCTTGGCCCCCTCAAGACGCGTCTCGTTCGCGAGCTCAAGATTACGAGTGAGTAGGGAGTGCTGGTGTCACCTGCCACCTGCATTTGTGGCGCATACGATCAATGTGCCACATCTGCCAAAGCTTGCCCATAACCATCCCACTGACCTTCAGACGCGCAGTACAGTGTCATCTCTTCCGCCTCATCCCTCATCAACACTCTTCTGCCCATTATTGGTGGCTCGGTGATCGACCGTTACGGTGGCAGTCGGTGAGTGAAAGCCATTGGTTGCGCAGTATGTACTGACCGCCAGTGTGGCTCTCGGGTCCGCCGTCCTCTGTGTTGCTGGTACCGTCCTCTCTGCCACCGTGAGTCCTTCCAAGTCATTATATCCTGACAGCAGTCCTCAATCCGCAATGAGTACCGCATGCTCGTCGCCGGCGAAATTATCCTCGGTTTCGGCTCCGCCGTCCAGGACATTTGCCAGTACAAGCTCTACCCTCACTGGTTCGCCGGTTCGCACATGGGTCTCATCTTTGGCGTCAACGTCGCGTGGAGCCGCATCATCCAGCTCGTGGCGCGTACCTCTGCTGTGCCGATGGCCAACATCGGTCCGGGACGGTACTGGGGCTGGGCGCTGTGGATTCCGGCAATTACCACCGCCGTGTCCTCGATCTGCGTGTACGCGTACTACTTCTTTGAGAACCGCCTTCTGCCCGAGCAGTACCGCCCCCCGAAGCCGGCGGTGCGCAACGACAAGACCATCCTCCAGGACTGGGCCGACACCATCCGCGGCATTGCCCACCTCCCCAAGTTCTACTGGATCATGAACGTCACGCAGATGCTCCAGGGTGGCGCGACCCGCGTGTGGCTCCGCAACGTCGCGGACATTCAGGTCAAGTCCCGTGGCACCTCCGAGGAGACGGCCGGTTACAATGCCGCCCTCCAGACTGTCATCCCGATTGTCCTTACTCCCGCTACTGGTCTCTTCTTCGACCGCATTGGATGGCGCATGATCTTTGGTGAGTTGCGTCCCTGGCTATTGGAGCCACACTCTTTTCACCAAGTTGTTTTCCATTTTTCTAATGCCAGTCACCACCACGTCCCTTATCTGGCTCCTCGTCTGGGGCCTTGCGGGCTTCACCAAGATCAACTTCTTGGCTCCAGTCCTCATCTCGTCCTTTGCCTACGTCACGAACCTGATTCCGTTCATGGCGACTGTCCCGATTCTGCTCCCAACCAACGAGCTGGTGGGCACAGCCTTTGGCGTGTGGCAGTCTTTCGTGAGTGCGCATTCATGCGTCTTTTTCTGACAGGCAGCAAAACGCAGGCACACTGATTATGGACGTGGCCTCTGGTGCGATCCAGGACAAGACGCCGGGCTTCCAGTACGACCGGGTGTTTATTGTCATTATGGTGTTCAAGGCGTACGATGCGTTCCTCGGCCCGTTTTACGACTGGCTCGACGGCCGCTGGCTCGGCCACCAGCTCCGCCTGCCCGAGCGCAAGCGCCGCGACAAGCTCGTCCAGCAGGAGATTGCCGGCAGGACATACGAGGGCCACGAGGAGCACAAGGGCTGGACCACGCTGGGGTGCTCCGTCCTCACCGCCATGGTCATCACCGGTTGGGCGCTGTACATTATCTACTCTATGCCGCGCTAAGCGAGCGCCGGGCGGCAACGAGAAGAAAAAAACGGCTTCTGAGCCAATACATTATTTTACATACTTACTAGGCATATATATGTAGTCGCAGAGGATGTGATCCGAAGTGACATCAGTTTTATCGTTCGTCGTTGTTGGGATTACAGATATAGAGAATTCCACTTGGGGCTCGTATGGCACAAGTGACGTCGACGGAGCACATCGAGAGGGGTCAGAACGCACGCTACACAGCTGGAACTGACCGCAAAAGCTCAGACAGTGAGCAGCCGCGTCAAGGAAGCTTCCAGGACGTGGTGCAAGTATCAAATGACACGTTCACACCACAAGTGCGACATGCCACATGTTCGCGAGTTAATGTTAATATTTGTAATTTTATTCTATTTTCCATTTTTTCTTGTTTTTGTTTGTCTTTGTTTTGGCTGGTAGCCATTGCAAGAGTCTGGGCTAAGAAAGTAAAGCAGTAGTTGACATCCCCATCAGATACAGCATACAGCTATAGCTCTGCTCAGCATGCCGAGGCAGTTCCATCGGATTTTACCCAATATAAATCAGCCGCGTCAGAAGGAAACATCGAGTCGGTCATGTCAAACTCCTCGGTTGTGTCTTGCCGTCCAACCGTTCCCGGCCAAGTGAAAATCAGAGATAATTGCGTCCACAGGTATGGCTTAGGACGGCTATGGCTTAGGGTGGTTACCTCAGAGCGGAGAGAGCGGAGAGAGCGGAGAGAAGAGAAAAGGCCAGGTCAGTACCTGAGGTCCAGGAAAGGAGCCTGGACATCACTCTGGCAACTGCAAGCTCAGTTCGCTCGATTATGAACTAGTTGTGTCCCACATCACTTCACCGTACCATCAAACTTCTCAACAATCGATACATTTCAGTCTCAACAGTCTCTATCGTACGCCAACGGTTCTAGCCAAAACGCTAGCTTCGAGCCATCGCAAGGCTACTCGGTTCCTACAGGTCAGCCTGTCCGGCGCGAGGCAACTTACCGGCCTGCTTATGCTTGTAGCATTTGTCCGAACCGACACTCGCCGGGTTCTCGCATCCCTTGGTGCTGCACTGGGCGACGGGCATAATGGTGTTTATTGAGTTTGGGGGAGTAGGGAGAGTTGAAGAGAGGTTGGGTTTGAGATTGGGATTGGGATTGGGATTAAGACTGGGGCTGGGGAGAGGAGCTCTATATATACCTTGTAGACGACCCTTCGTTTGAAATGTCCCGTACTGTACCAATATTCCAGTGACAGATGTCGCGGCGCGACGGTGTCGTGATTGCTTTGTTTCGGAGCATAAGGTGGCTGTCCCCAAACTATGGTCAATACAGACTGTGTCGCGTTCCGGTCAGAGTTTCCGTCTTACTGTGCGTTTCTGATCTCTGCAAGTCGGAATTACCTTTGAGCCGCCTTCCGCGTTCCAAGTCTTCCGCGTTCAGAGTCTTCCGCGTCCCAAACCTTCCGCGTTCCAAGTGCTTGCAGTGATCGTGGAGTTTGCGTCTGCGCAACGTGTCTATGGGTATGGCTATCCTGGCGTGGAAAGTGTTCCCGGCCAAGCTCCCCCGGAGATTCCATTTCGATCTCCGCACAGCGCGGAGGTTCATGTGCAACTAAACGCTCTTCCCTGAGCGACCTCGCCATCCGGGAGACTCGAGATGCTAAGTGATCTACTCAGCCCCCCATGAGGCGAGTAGCAAGGAGTGCTGGCCTTTGCGCATATCTTGTTGTCGTCTTCGGGACAAGCAGGCAAGGATATCTTTCCTGCCACAGCCTTGTCAAAAGCTCCGCTCCGCGCGTTACCGGTGCTCGGAATTGCTTTAGCATGATAGATGAAGGGAAATAGAGACCGAGAAACAAAGAGACCGAGGCCGAAAGCGGATAGCCAGGGGTCCACGATGGAGACATGGAGATGCTTGACAGCGAGTACAGAAGCTGAAGGACGTCAAGCCAGGGCCAAGCATCTGCTGTTCCCTCCTTGGACCTTTGGGATGGGTTTCGTAACAGACCCGTGCTGTGCAGCAAACATCAAACATCAAACATCAAACAGTCCTTCCGCGTCTTGTCGTGTGCTGTCGGCAGCTGCTCCACGGTCATGCACATGAGGGGGATTTCTAACCTTAACTGAAAATCGGAGGTCGGAGAGCTCGGAGACAATAGCTGAGCCCCCTCATCACCCACCGCGCACCGGCACGCTTTGCCCTCCCAATTGGAACAGCTAGCACACGATCGAGCACAGAACGGCCCCCAGGCTCTCAAGACGGTGCACGCGGTGCACGGTGCATTGCAATCCCTCATTAATGTACTCACAGCTTATGGCCAAACCATCCGATGGTCCCAGAAGTGGCCGAGCAGGAGAGCAAGCATCTTACGGATCTACGGTACTCATGTCGCGTCCGGGTTCCTTGGACCTTAGCCCCAGCTGCAAAAAGAGCTTTCTCGGTGCCTGCCTGCTATCCGTCATCAGTCTGATGAGCCTGGTCATACACGTATAAAGGCAGACTGAGGCAGATGGCTGTCAATCACCATCACCACAACCTTCTTAACCTTCCCCGCATAGCTCCCACCTACCTCCAAGCTCCAAGCTTTCGTCCCGCCCGCCCCCGAGACAAGATACCACGATGAACGTCTCGTCACTCCAGAACACGACTGGCCACAACGACGCCTCCTTCCTGATCCCTTACCAGGAGATGCCGGACAATCTGCGTCAACTCGGCAAGAATCAGTCCCAGTGCGCCTCCGGAGGGCTTTCGCCGTCTTGGGACGATGTCATCGACGACGAGAACAAATGGGTGTGCACTGCGCAGGTGGAAGACTACGTCTTCTCGTGCTGCGAAGCGTGGCTGGGCGAGACTCGCAAAGGCTGCAATACTGCTCAGTGTCTCATCGCGCAACCCACAAGGAAGGAGATTGGGGGTGTACGTACAATCAGCGTTTTTCAAATGTGCCTCCAGAGGATGGCAGCGGCCAACAACGACGCTCGAAACAAAACGGAATGTTCAAGGGCACGCGATATCAACAAATCCCTTGGCAAATCGCCTCCCGGTCAGCAGACGGCCCCCAAGAACAGTGCCCCGACGACTGCCGCCGCGCCCAAGGCGGCCTTGGCTGTTCTCCTCCTCGTCGGATCCGCCGTCGCATTCTGTTAGACAATCAGAGTTTAGTCTTTCCGAGTGGGATCAAGATGAGGTCCGCAGGCCCCCAACGCGACTGTCTCCCCGATTACCACCAACCTTCATAGAAGTCCTCCTTAGGCAATGTCCATACTACTCTACATGCATGCAGTCTAGCTCCAAGCGGCTCGGTTACGCTACGAGCTCGCGCCGAGCTCACCAAGCGCACCGACAAATGCTGTCGGATTCATGATTTCCGTACTTCCGTACGTGATCTTTTTGCCGCCGCCGCCACCGTCACGCTGCGGCCGCGTCGCCCACTCCTGCAAGTTCGAGTACTCGACGTAGCCGCCACCGCCGACGACAAACACCACACTCTCAGAGTACTGCGTGCGCGTGCGGCCCGACTGCACGTTGCGTGACCGCGTGGCGCGCGGGTCGAACAGCAGGTAGTCGTCCGTGTCCTGCAGCGCCTGTGTTGCAGCCGTGGCCGGCTCCATCAACGCCTCCACCAGACGGGTAATGGTCAGCTCCTTCTTTGCTGGAAGGAAGTTCTTCACGCCAGAGATCAGGTTGTCAAAGCCAACACCCGTGATACCGCCTTCACGCAACCGGTCGGTGAGCTGATGTCAGCTGATGTTGCACGGTGAAGGACTCACTCGGTTGCCAAGCGCGCTGAATCCCTTTGTCCACTCGCCACCGCCGCTTGTCGTTGTCTGCGCCGCAACAGTTGGCTGAGAAGACATCATGGTCATGCGGGTGATCTCCCTGACCTTCTTGACATACTCCAACGCAGCGACCTGTGCGCCCGACTCCTTGAGGATGTTGGTAATCTCGGCCAGGTCCTCCTTGGGCATGGACGCGACAGAGAGGTAGTAGATGATGGCCAGGCGGAGCTGGTCATCCGGAGTCGGGTGGGCAACCACACCGGGTTCATCCGTCTTGCCTTTCATCGCGTCCATAACAACCGCCTTGGGCTGGCGAGCTGCGCCTTCCTCCACCTGGAACAGGTTGTCGAGACTGCGCTCCTTGATGGCCTGGAGCAGGGAGGTCGCAATGTTCATGTGTGTGTCCAAAGTGGCCTTTCGTGCGGTCAGCTCCGGAAGTGCGGTAATCGCAGTCTTGAGGTTGGCAGCGTTGGACGAGAAGTCACTGAGGGTCAGTTGAGAAGTCGATACGCAACCCACATCTGAGAGACGTCGTTCACGTCACTGACACCCGTGGAGCGGGTAAGCTCAGCAGCATCCGCCTTGTAGCGGTTGAGCTCGGCGTCAATGTCCTCGGCGACCTGAGGGAAGGGGTTGCCCGCGTTCTTGGCCCAGAAGAAGTCCTTCGAGTCAATGTCGTATGCCTTCTTCTGTAGACGTCCATTCTCCGGGTTCTGGGCGTGAGCGTGTACACATGTCGACTACTCACCTCCACCGTGACGCGATTCAGCTTCATGTCCAGGACGTCATGCACAAGCGCCTGGTACGTCCACGAGTGCGACAGCATCGGGATGAGATCAACGTTGCGGTCGAGGATGACAAGAACTGAGGTTAGTCATGTCGGAGGAATTTGCAACAGGGCACCCACGAGGACGCTGCAGACTGTCTGCGCCAAACCCAGGACCTCCGCGCTGCGACGAGCTGGACGAGATGTGGTCACGCAGCTTGGCATCAAGCTTGCGGGCCACCATCTCCGCAGCGTTTCCGCGCGGCGAGCGGATGATAGGAACGATGCCTGTCGTCAGCTAAGCCAAGGTCAGGAAGCTAACCCATTGTAACAATGACCGAGAACAGCCCCTTGGCAATACGCTCCACCTCCTCCTCAATCTCCACCTCCGACGCTCTCGGGTCGTTGAGAACGACATAGCTTGGGCTGCCTTCAACCTCCTTGGGCACCGTGTTGGCTCCCTTCTTGGTCGAGCCGTTCGCCTCGTTCTTGATAACCTTTCGCGGAAGAAGGGAGAAGAGATTGGGGGACGGTACAAGGAAGTCGAGGAACTGGTCGTGAACGGACTGAATAAGCTGTCCAGTCTGGCCTGAGGGGTCGTTGGTGAGAATCAGAGACGCAAGCTCCTCGAGAAGCGAGCGCGGAAGAGCCGAAGTGAACGAGAGATGGTAGGCCGAGTACAGCGGCGGGTTCAAGTCCTTGATAGGGTCAGTAGCTGTTGGGGCGTAGTGGTAACTTGGCAAATCCAAGCGCTGCGCGACTCACTTCTGCAATCCTCCGAATGTTGGCAAGGGTGGGAGAGACAAAGTAGACGGCCGGCACGTCGGACAGCGGTGGCCTCTGAGAGTGGAGCTGCCTGAATTGTGAGTTCATTCCTTACAGTCTTAACTCACATGTGCAGTGTCACCCCCTGCTCGCGCAGGTCCTGGACACGCAGGGATGTCGCGAGAATGTCCTTGCTCTGGTCATCGAGGATGAGCACCTTCCAGACCAGAGGCTGGGCGCTGTCGTCAAAGGTCGTTGACGGAGTGGAGGGACGCGGAAACGGGCCTGCGACACCGGACGCCGCGTTGGCAGCCGGAGCCTGGTTGAGGTTGAGGAGAGTGAGGAGGGAGGTGGTCTGCGACTGCAGAAGGGTTGGACGCGACATGTTGGGCGGAGAGAAGTGGTGGCACTACCGGGTGATGGTGCGCTCAATCTCTCTCGGTGTCGCTCTCGGACAAGGGAATCAGTTGTCTGAGAATCACGGCAGATGGCGCAGGCGAGCTGGAATCAAATTCGCGTGCGTGCTTTCGTGCGCGTGCTGTTCGTTGAGAATGGGTTGTGTAGAAGAGAGGGAGTGAGAGTGAGTGGGTACAATCAAACACAGCTGTGGTTGGATTCCGGGATGACGAGGAGGAGACTGTGGATCGTGGAATGGCGCGCGCGCCAGGCAGCGCGCAGCGTGGCAACCAGAAGAGGAGGCCGAGGAGGAGGAAAAGGGATCGGCGTGTATCTCGTGTGATATGCACGCTTTATTCACGTGATTTTCCCTGAATGTCATCACGAGGGATTCTGGATGCATTTTGAGATTTCTCTCTCTCTCTCTCTGTCTCAACTGTCTCTCAATCTCTCATGTCCAGATCTTTCGATTCGCTTCGTTTCCTCACCATTAACCTCGTCCTCGTCGCCACTCACATCGCTCTTCTCACAATCACACAGCCGCCCTTAGCGTGTGTAGAGCAGTGTTCAGCCGGAGACGGGTCTTGGGAACCCGGACAAAATCTTAAAAGAGGTAGTGCTACTGCTCCTCACTAATAAACGCCACTCGCCTGATACCCCCATCTCCATCGCGATCCTTCCTTTCCATCTCAACCCCGTCTTGTTCGCCACTAGCCGACATGGAGGTCGACGAAGTCGTTGACTACAATGTCAAGCAATATGTCTCCCAGGATGCCCCGAAGCGCATGTGAGCAGCTCCATGAACACTTGGGACTGAGCTGACACCATCCAGCAAGCACATACAGTTCCAGCCGTTTGCGCCAAAGGACATTGTGCGCGTCTCCGAGGTCGAGGTGACCGTCCCCGAGCTGTATAAGAACCACGAGGATGGCTCGCGAACGACTGCTCCGGGTGGACCACTGGACGCCCGCATGGTGAGTCTCAGCTTTTGCCGTCTTCTTCAATCGAGCTGACACTACCAGGGCCCCAACGAGAAGGGCGGCATGTGTCCTACCTGTCATGAGGACCACACGCACTGTGTCGGACACTATGGCTTTGTCAAGCTCGCGCTTCCGGTCTTCCACATTGGCTACTTCCGTCCCACGATCAACATGCTCCAGTGTATATGTAAAGTGAGTACTGCAGTGCCCGACGATGAGCTAATCTCGCAGACCTGTGCCCGCGTCCTACTTCCTGTTGATCAACGTACCACATATCTCAAGCGCTTTCGCCGTCCCAAGCTTGAGATGCTTCAGCGCCAGAGTGCATCCAAGGGTGTTCTCGCAGAGTGCAAGAAGCAGACCACCTGTCCGTACTGCTTCTCCCCGAACGGCATTGTCAAGAAGTCGGGTACGCTCAAAATCTCCCACGAACCGTACCGTTCGACCAGGAACGCAGAGGCAAAGCAGGAGTGGCTGTCCAACTTCAAGTCGGCCATATCAGAGCAGGGCGCCATGGCGACGTATCTGAACAAATCGGTCGAGGACCTCAACCCCCTCAAGGTTCTCGAGCTGTTCCGTCGTGTAACCGCCGAGGATTGTGAGCTGCTGTCTCTCCACCCGGATATTGGTCGCCCGGAAGACTACCTCTGGACCTACATCTCCGTTCCGCCTCCGAGCATCCGCCCCTCCGTCGCCTCTGAGGCCGGAAACAATGAAGACGACCTCACGGCCAAGCTCGTCGACATCGTCAACCAGAACCGTATGCTTTTGTCGGTTATGGAGAAGGGACAAGGCCTCTCGCAAACTATTGCCAACTGGGACGCCCTCTCGCAGATGATTGCACTTTACATAAACTCGCAGACCCCCGGCATCAACACGGCGGGCAGCAAACCTATCCGCGGTTTCGTGCAGCGTTTAAAGGGAAAGAGCGGTCGTTTCCGTGGTAACCTCTCGGGTAAGCGTGTGGACTTTTCTGGTCGTACCGTCATTGGCCCCGACCCCAACCTGCGCATCGACGAGGTGGCGGTCCCCGAGAAGATTGCCGTCAAGCTTTCGTATCCTGAGCGCGTCACGGACTACAACATGGAGGCCATGCGGCGAGCAGTCGTGAACGGTGCGAGGATGCACCCGGGAGCGAACATTATCGAGACCGGACGCGGACCGTACCCCCGTCGATCACTGCAGCCCATCAAGGACATTGAGCGTCGACGGGAGATGGCCCGAAACCTGCGTATTGGTGACATCGTGCATCGTCACGTTCGTGACGGCGACATTGTTCTTTTCAACCGTCAGCCGAGTCTGCACAAGATTTCCATCATGTGTCACCGCGTCCGTGTCCGCCCCTGGCGTACGTTCCGTCTGAACGAGTGTGTGTGCAACCCGTACAACGCCGATTTCGATGGTGACGAAATGAACTTGCGTGAGTAGTCGCGTGTACGATATTCCAGTGCTGACAGGTCAGACGTTCCCCAGACGGAGGAGGCACGAACGGAAGCCCTCGAGCTCATGTCGGTCAAGAAGAACTTGGTCACCCCGCGTAACGGAGAGCCTATTGTTGCGGCCATCCAGGATTTCATTACCGCGTCGTATCTTCTTTCCCGGCGAGATCGCTTCCTCGACAGGCAGCAGTTCACCCAGATTTGCTCCTACTTTGGTGACGCGAATATCGACGTTGACCTCCCCCCGCCGACTATCTGGAAGCCGGAGCGACTGTGGACCGGAAAGCAGGTGTACAACGTGCTCATGCGGCCGAACAAAAAGTCCAAGGTAATGGTCAACCTCGAGTCCAAGTGTCGTACTCTCATCAAACCGGCGCCAGAGAAGAACTTCATAGTCGACATGTCGCCCAACGATGGCTACCTCGTCATCCAGAACAGTGAAATTATGTGTGGTGTATTCGACAAGAGCACGGTCGGAGATGGCAACAAGTCGTCCGTGTTTGGTATTATTCTCCGCGACTACGGCTCCAACGAGGCGGCCATGGCCATGACCCGTCTGGCTAAGCTGTCCGCGCGCTGGCTTGCGAACCAGGGTTTCTCGCTCGGTATCAATGACGTTATCCCCGGACCCAAGCTGCAGGCCGACAAGGACCAGCTCGTCGCCGTCGCTTACGAAAAGTGCGACGAAAACATCGAGCTTGCCAAGCGTGGAAAGCTGGAGAACGCACCGGGATGTGACCAGGAGACCACGCTTGAGAAGACTATCCAGGGTATTCTTAACAAGGTCCGTGAGAAGGTCGGTGAAATCTGTATGGAGGAGCTCAGCCGAGCGAACGCCCCGCTCACCATGGCCATCTGTGGTTCCAAGGGTAAGGACAAGACTGCAGAGTAGTGTCTGACACAACAGGATCCAAGATCAACGTCGCCCAGATGGTTGCTTGTGTCGGTCAACAGATTATTGCGGGTAGCCGTGTTCCCAACGGCTTCCAGGACCGTTCGCTGCCGCACTTCAGGAAGAAGAGCAAGGACCCCCCTTCCAAGGGTTTCGTCGCCAACTCGTTCTTCTCCGGTCTCACTCCCACCGAATTCCTGTGTCACGCCATCTCTGGTCGTGAGGGTCTGGTCGACACGGCCGTCAAGACCGCCGAAACTGGATACATGGCGCGTCGTCTCATGAAGGCCCTTGAGGATCTGTCGACCCAGTATGACCTGTCGGTGCGCAACTCGGTCGGTGGTGTTGTCCAGTTCGAGTATGGTGATGACTCGCTCGACCCCGCGTGCCTGGAAGGTGATGCCACGCCAGTGCAGTATGTCCGCTCATGGGCACATGCTTGCGTAAGTTGTAAGAGTAAGATCTCAACTGACACACAGAACATCACTCCCAAGGATGGAAAGGCTCTGTACCCGTACGAGATTCAGCAGATCGCCCAGCGCATGTACCCTGAGGCGCTTGACGACTGGGACGGCCCCATCCCCGAGGTACCCGTCGAATGGCAACAGGTGCACGTTAAGTTCCGTGAGAACACGTACAACTTTATTGTGGACCACATAGCCAAGACTATGGCGGCTCAGCGTGTTGCCCGTGGTGTTCCCGCTGCGGACACGGCAGAGGACATAGAGGAGTACGAGGACTTCCTCCAGTCTTCAGATGGTGGGTGACTGATGGTGGAGCTTCGCTGACAACAGCCGCTGTCCAGAGGGTCCTCGACAATGCTCACAAGGTTACCGAAGCCCAGCTCGTCTGCTTCTTGGAGAACTGCCGTAGCCGTTACCTCCTCGCCAAGATTGAGCCCGGATCCACTGTCGGTGCCGTTGGTGCCCAGTCGATTGGTGAACCGGGTACGCAGATGACGCTGAAGACTTTCCATTTCGCCGGTGTCGCGTCTATGAACGTCACGCTCGGTGTTCCGCGTATCAAGGAGATTATCAACGCGTCCAAGGTGATTTCCACGCCGATGATTACCGTCGAGCTGGAGAAGCCGCTCGACGAGATGGTGGCCCGTATCGTCAAGGGACGTATTGAGAAGACGACGCTCGGCGAGATTACGAAAATCATTGAGGAGTCGTGGACTGGCGGTGGCGCGTTCATCGAGGCGCACATTGACATGAACACGATCCAGAAGCTCCAGCTCGAGATCACTCTCGACTCCATTAAGGCTTCGCTGATCCTTGCGCCCAAGCTCAAGATCCGGGAGAGCGTGAGTGACAACACATGGGTGCAGCTGCTGACATCCAGGATGTGACTATCAACACCAAGAAGGCCCGTATCAAGATTTACGTCAACGAGCCAGACAAGGAAAAGTTTGACGGCGTCTACGAGCGTCTCAAGTCGCTGAAGCGCGCCCTCCCGTCTGTTCAGGTCAAGGGTCTGCAGGAGGTGAACCGCTCGGTCATCGCGCACCCCGAAGACAAGTCGAAGCAGGCCGAGTACCAGCTCCTCGTGAACGGATACGGTCTCGCCGAGGTGATGGGCACGGATGGCGTGAATGGCTACCTTACGCGCACGAACCACGTCATGGAGACGTGCCAGGTGCTGGGTATCGAGGCTGCCCGCCAGACAATCTACAACGAGATCCAGCACACGATGAAGTCGCACGGCATGTCGATCGACCCGCGACACGTCATGCTGCTCGGCGACGTCATGACGTACAAGGGCGAGGTGCTCGGCATTACGCGATTCGGCGTGCAGAAGATGAAGGACTCGGTGCTCATGCTTGCCTCGTTTGAAAAGACGACCGACCATCTCTTTGACGCGTCCCTCTTCTCCAAGGTGGACGAGATTGAGGGCGTGTCAGAGTGTATCATCATGGGCACGCCGGCGCCCGGATGCGGAACCAGCATTGCGTCCATTGTCACTCCTGCGCCGTTCCTCAAGCCCAAGAAGACGCTCGTGTTCGAGACGGCGTACAAGGCCGGCAAGGAGCGACGCAAGGCGATGGACATCGACCCATAGAAAACACAAGTATTTTACCACCCAAACAAACAAACCCACCCMCCCCCACACGCCACATCCACTGTCCCCCCACATTCATAGCATATCTTCGTTTCTTCCTCACTATTGGATCTCGGGCGTGGTGCGTGTCCCCCGGTATTCTAAGTAATTCCCGCATGCATCACAGTCTCTATCACGATACATGTTTTAAGGGGTGTACAAGTGGGGAATGGCGGGGTTAGAGGTGGTGGTTAGGTAGGTGGAGAGCAATTCAGAGTAAGAAGTAAGAAATCTAGTTGACGATGTTGGGGAGGCGCTCGGCGAGCACGCGCTTGACGTGCTCGTAGACGACGGGGACATCGGGGGTCGAGTCAATGTCAACACAGAGGCCGAGCTGGCGGTAGTGCTGGACGACGGGCATCGACGTCTCGTGGAAGGTGACGAAGCGCTTGACGAGCGACTCGCGGTTGTCGTCGATGCGGCCCGAGGTCTTGGAGCGCTCAAGGATACGCTCGACCATCATGTCCTCGGTCGTGTTGATGAAGAGGACGAGCGAGTTCTGGACGACCTGGCCGTGTCAGTGGGGATATTCTGGGAAGGAGATGAAAGCGGAAGAGCGGTGCCTGGCTGAGACGCGTCGGAGACACGACGTCCCGCTTGTCCGATGGGCGTATGACGGGATCCTGATGCGATAAGCTTGCAACGGCATTGCGTCGGGTACAGCACGTCGCAGCGCGGCATGCTACACCCGTACAATGGTCTCGGGTACCCCCGCTGACCACCACCCGTGCTCAGATTAGCACGAGGGGAGGCGCCGAGTCCTATTGCGAGAACGCAGCCAAGTCATGCCATGCGCAGGAACCGGGAAGTCAAGATGCAATCTTCCGAGTTGGAGCGTGTGTGGGATGTCGGTCTGACCGTGGGCGTCCCCAATCGCGCACGACACAAGGGAGCCCGTCGCACCGAGAACCCCACACCCTTGCCCCAGACCATGGGGAACCCTTTCGCGACTGTCAATCCCCGAGTCGTGCCGGCAACGGGCCCGAC
The DNA here is from genome assembly GCA_001599015.1 of Apiotrichum domesticum. Lineage (NCBI taxonomy): Eukaryota > Fungi > Basidiomycota > Tremellomycetes > Trichosporonales > Trichosporonaceae > Apiotrichum > Apiotrichum domesticum. The sequence continues at coordinate 1,035,077 of BCFW01000004.1, read as the reverse complement.
CCGGTTGACGTCGCATCACTTCGGCAAACTGCCGCTTCTTCCGCACAGCCTAATACTCACAGCCTGGTCAAACATCTCGGCCTGGTCCATCTTGCGCGGGAAGCCGTCGATGAGAAAGCGGCCCTTGCCGTTCTCCCAGCCACGGGCGAGCTTGGAGCCCTCAGGGAACGAAGGGGGGTGGGCGAGCGTCTCGTGCATGGCGTTCTCGAGGAGCTGGGGATGTGAGCTTCGACGCTTATGAGGAAGACGTGTGGATCGAAACACAATCGGTGATCCAACCTGCCAGACAGACCCACCTTGACGGTCACCTCCTGAGGGACGATGAGACCCTCCTTGATGCAGTTGCGGATGAGGTCGCCGTACTTGGATCCGGGGCGCTCCTGCTCCGCGCGGAGGAGGTCACCAGCTGGACTGTCAGTGGCCGAGACATGTGAAGCCGGGGAGCAGCTATGTGATGGGACGTACCGGAGAGGTGCTTGAAGCCGAAGTCCTTGACCATGAGCGCGCACTGGGTGCCCTTGCCTGTCGATTAGCGATGTGCAGAAGCGCGGCATCCGGGGAAGAAGGAGCTCGACATCAGACGATAGATGGACGTGGAGCTTCAAAGGTCCGAACAGCTTCTTTCCAATCTACCCCCGACGCATCTCCCTCTTCGCAGACGCACCGGCACCAGGACCGCCGAGGCAGAAGATGACGGTGACCTTCTCCCTGTCGAACACAGGCGTGCCGGACGTGTAGAGCGGGGCGGGGGACACCTCGTTGGTGTCGGCGGGGAGCGGGGCGGCGGCGGCGGACATTCTGTTGCTGGAGAGCGTGTGGGAGATGGAGGGTTGGCGGTGAAGAAAGAAGAAAAAAAGAAAAGAAAAAAAGGTAAAAGAAGTGGAAACTTTGTGCAGAAGTTAATCACCACCAAAACAGACAGTGACGAGACGCGTGCCGCAAGAATGCGTGGCGCGGGAAGAGCGGCATCCCGCGCGCCGGCGTACCTGAAAATAGCAACGACCCCAACCAGTCGACATTGTTCAGCTCGTTCTGTGCTACTACTGTGCATGCATCCATCAACAAATCTCCACAGCGACAGCGAGTAAACACGGAGCGAGGTGGCTGGGCCACTCGGGAAAGAATGTGGCATGGGGATGGAGCTATGGAGCTATGCTGAGCAGCAATCGCAGCCTCGCGGCTTGAGACGGATGTTGTCCGCGCGTTGCGCACGAGTGCGGGGTTGACTGTCCGGCCATGTCATGACCTGGCTGGTTGTGAGCGGACCTCGACGCGGTCAATACTGTACATTCAGTACATTCAGCACGTTCTGCGCTCGACGCTTGACGCTCGTGCCTCGACGCGCTCTCGCCTTGGGCTCCATGTATATCAACGGGACGTTTCCATACAAACGCTCAGTCACGTTTCACTCCATTCAGGCTCAACGTCCACAACAACATCAAGAACGCTTCATGCGCTTCATGCCAACAAGCGCACCTCGAGCCAAATGGAGTATGCATACAACAGTCTAGCTGCCAAACTGCGCAAAACTACTCTCCTCTACTCGTCTCCCGCTTCGCTGCCTACTCGTCCTTGCCGCCACCGCTGCTGAGGTTGGCCTCCTCGAGCGCGCGCTTTGCCATTTGCTTGAGCACCTCGGGCTTGTCGCCGAACTCTATGAGACGGAGGCGGAGCGAATAGCACACTGGAGACGTCAGCGGGAGAACTGATAGAATGTGGGTTGGGAAGCCGCTGGAAAGGTTGGGAGAGGTAGGAGCACAGAAGACACGGGGCACTTCTGTACCACATCTCACACCGCACGGGCATACTCTCTGATGCTCCCTCAGAAACTCGCGGACATGATACGGAGACACAATACAAGGCGTAGCTGAAACAGAGGGCATGCGCAACGCTCTGCGAATTGTTCCACACTTACCCTTCTCAATCTTCTCCAACGAACGTGTCGTCTCCTCCTGCTTCTTGCTGAGCTTCCAGAGCATCGAGGGCGAGATACCATCAAACACTGGCGTTAGCACAGACAGCACAGGCAGGCACGGTCAGAGCGAGGGTCAAGTTTGCAATCGACACTTGATGGGAGCTGGAGTGGTCTGGGCGTCCTGGCTCCGGCGTTCCAGAGCGTTCACCGAGATGAGTCATATACCCGGTGGCCGAACGCGCTCATGAAGCTCATCGGCGCGTGTGCAACAGGATTCGCCTCGCATCGCTCTGCATCACACTCACGGCTCTTCACCGTCCGGACAAAGTTGCAGACTGTGAGCGGGGTCTCGTGGTCGCCTGTAGACAGGGCTGATAGTCAGGGCACGTTCCGCACAATTGCGAGATAAGGCGGCAATGTACTCACAGTTTGTGGCATACCGCATCAGCTCGCCGGTGAGATCCGACATGCCGAGAATGTAGTCCTCGGGCGTGACGGTTACGAGCTGGCGTAAGCAGTGTGCCTCTTCACCCCGTTTGGCACACACCCTTGCGCCCGTCTCATCACACAACCCCGCCTGGAGATCCGGAAGCGATATGAGGCCGCCAGTTTCAAGATAGTACAGGAACAGGTATCCCTCAATGTACTCCTCAAGACCTCCCGACCTGGCGTTAGTCAACCTTCTAGGTGGGACAGACAGGTGGAGCTTTCTTCAGAAAATGTACAGCTCCCGGTCACGATCCACCACTCACACCTGGCGATTAAACCTCCAAAAGTTCTCCGCGCCGCCATCCTCGCTCCCTGCGGCGAGCTCGTTGCGGATAGTGACAAAGTGGCCGTGGATCTCGCGCTCCTTTGCGCGCCCCTCCTTGAGGTTCTTGGCCCGTGCGGCCGGCGATGACGTCGCACCGCGGTGGAGGTGGAAGATGAGTTTCTTCGACAGCTGGGTGATTGCACGCGAGACGATGATGATCTTTTCGCGGCGCTCGTTCTGCGGTATCAGCACAATGCTTTGTGGGTCACCCGGACGAAATACCCACATAGGCGTCGAGCTCGGCGCGGTACGCCTCGAATGTCTTGCCGAGGTGTTCCCGCCGGCTCATCTGCGGTTCGGACATGGCGATGTCGGCCATCTTCGGGCGTTCTTCAAGATACGATAAGACGTGAGAGAGAGTGTCCAAGAAGGAGAGGAAGACTGGAGGAGATATCGAGATAGAGATCGAGATTGAGATGGAGCATTTGTCGTCGAGAGTGGAGGCTCAGAAATCCAAAACACAAACTGACAAGAGCTCACGTGACATTACATACTCTCAAATAGAAATGCGACTCCGCTAATGTCCTCGTTTCTAATGGCATTACAAAACGCCTCCGCCACCGCGTGACGTCGTCGACGTCGACTGATCCAAACTGCCTGTTTCCATCGTTTGTCGCTCGGATCGCCATCTCCTCTGCCATCAACCACATCCACCACCTCATACAATGGCGTCTCTACGCCGGCCAACAACCCTCTACCAGACGCAGTCGTCGTCGGCGCCGCGGCTTCCGCAAGGCTCGGCCCGCCCGCCGCCGGCGCACAGCCGAGATGCCGCGCGCCAGAGGGACGTCCGCCAGAGCCGTGTCGGCGACAGGATGCGCACGCGAAGAATGAGCACGCGGTGGGTCTTTCTTTCAGATAGGGTAAATGACTTGCATCTGAAGCTGACCTGTACAGATATGCAGATCCGGAATTTGCCATGCTCGCGCCGGGCGCGTCGTCGATGGACTTCCTCTCGGCTGACCCGTACCAGCACACGCTGGACGTCGCGCCCCCCTTGACGGAACAGGACGAGTACGACCCGCCTGCGGCGCCGACGGGGCGGCGGAAGATGGGCGAGTTTGACGTATCGCCGCGGTCGTATGCGGAGCGCCGGCTGGCGGACGACGACGGCGGGGGCGTGCAGGACGAGCAGATTGGGCGCCGGACGGCGCAGCCAGTCGAGGAGTGGGATTTCTCGGCGCTGTCCAAGGGCGACGTAGATATCAAGACCTGTGAGCTTTTGTCTTGTTGTTTTAGCTTACACAGCAGACATTCGCAAGACGCTTACTGGCGCGGACGAGGAGGAGAAGAAGCGGTTTATCGCGGCGCTGAAACGCCATCGCGAGCAGAACGCCAAGGACCTCCAGCGGAACGTCTTCAAGCAGTGGGTTTGGGATGGGATCCGCCTGACGCCAGCTACGCCGAGTTTGTGAACATTTCAAAGGAGATATCGACACTGGAGAACGACATGCTCGAGCTCAAGGAGCTGCTGAACGAGTGGAAGGCCGTGCCGCAGCTGATGGGTATGGATGACACGTTGGCGCCGACGCTCGACAAGGAGGGCAACATCGAGCGCCACCGATCGAAGCGCAACTCGCCGCTGGACCTGCAGCAGATGTACCGCGCTCAGCTAGCCCACCTGTGGCAGACGGTCGAGGGGTCGCAGAAGTATCTCAACCTCGCTCCAGGGCGACACCTCGTCTTTGAGACGCACAGCTTTGTCGAGCTCAACCCGGCAACATATAAGGCGAAGCAGAACGTGTCCCTCTTCCTCCTTAATGATGTTCTCCTTGTCGCTGGACGACGGAGACTCAAGACGGCACAGGGCTCCAACGACCCGGACTTTGAGCGTGGACGCATGGTTGCTGAACGATGCTGGATTCTGACTGATCTCGTAGTCGTGGATCTGAAAGACAGCGGAGGTGAGCTTCGTGATTTTTGTTCGTGAGCTCACTCCAGATCTCACGAATGCGCTCAAGATAAAGAGGGGCAAGGAGGTGTGCGTGTACCGGGCATCGCGGCCAGAAGAGAAGAAGGCGCTGCTCGGCGCATTCCGTCAAGTGTCCACTGAGTTAGCGGAGAAGCGCCGCAAGGAGAACGAGGCAGAGCAGGAGCGCCGGCGTACCCTATGGCAGGGCAGCGAGGCAGACGGCACCTCGCGCTTGATGTCCATGTGGGGCGGTCCGGAGAATGGCGCTCGGCCCATCACGACGATTGGCACGTCGCTCACCGACTCGAAAGACCTGGCGTGGATCGACGAGTTCGGCGATGACCTTACGATGGCGATCGCGATGCAGGACCTGGACGAGGGCGTCAAGCTAGTCGAGCGCGGGCAGGACCTGCTGCGGACTGTGGCGAACAACGAGCAGGCCACCGAGCTGTTGACGTACAAACTCGACACGCTTCGTCCCAACCTCGTTTCCCTGATTGCTCGCGACCTGGCCGCCCCCAAGATCCGGAAGGCCTCGGCCTCGCGGCTTGTCGGGTTCATGATCCGTCTCGGGAGCGTCGAGCTCGCGCGCGATACGTTCCTCAAGGCGCGCCACGACCTCATGCTACACCTCATTCGCAGCATCAAGCATGAGGGCGACATCAGCCTGTACATCTCCGAGCTGGCCGTCGTGTGCTTCACCATCCTGCGCCACACGTCCGACTGGTACATGACAGCGTTCAATCAGAACTCCATGGCGTCCGGTGCGTCCCTGCTATCAAAATCGCACTAACCCCAGGCTTTGTGACGTGGGCGAAGGACCAGATCGAGTACTTTGGCGAGGTCTTCCGGCGACAAGTGTACGGGCCGACGATTGACCAGAAGACGATCGACGAGTGTCTCAAGGTGACGATGAGCACGAACCGCAAGCTACTGCGCGACGCCGGTTTGGATTTTACCTTTCTCCTGAGCAGCGTGACTGTGCGCGATCCGCCACCCACGCCGCCGAGCTTCGTGCCCACCCCGACATCGGCCTCGACCCCGACAATGACATTTGCGTCGCTCATGGCCAAGCGTCCGAGCAGCGACCTCAAGGTCAACACGTTCGGGTTCAAGAGCAGCAGCCAGATCTCGCCGCTGAGCGATAACAACTCTGCAACCTCTGGCCCCACCGCGCCGCTCTCCATCGGCCGCAGGCGCGACGACAGGTTCGGCTCGCCCAGCTCGCCGCCCAAGCCGCCGCCGCGCAGCGACCGCCGCTCGAGGCCCGTCCTCCCGCCCCAGCGCGACATTATCTAGTCTGCGCCGCCAAGCTTGATGGCCACCGCACCCATGTTGTAAATGGATCGTCTTTTATACATGTTCGTACATGCATGCTATGCGACCAACTATGCTATATTACCGCAGGGCCCAATCCAATCTACCAGCGCCTGCGTCTGTGTCTGCCTGCGAGCTGTGCAACGCAGTTCTGTTGTCTGTTCTCTATCCAAACATCTTGGCGTACGCCTTCTTCTCCGCGGCGCGCTTGGCGGCCTTACGGCTCTCAATGTCCTTGCGGGCGCGCAGAATGCCCGCATCGCCGGGAACGCACTCGAGGGCCTTGCGCAGATCAAGCTCGGCCTGGTCGTCGTCGTGCTGCTGCATGTGGCCGAGCGCGCGGCGGTACAGCGCCTTGCCCTTCTCGGCGGGCGTGAGGTCGGAGACGGCGAGCGCGCGCGTCGTGAGCGATATCACAAGCTTGGCCTGCGAGGGCGTCACCTTGAGCGCGGAGAGCGCCGCGTTCGTAAGCAGCGGCACGCGCCTGGGTGTAAGTAATGTGGTCATCAGCGGCTTAAAACACCACACTCACGCATCACGGAACGACTTTGTAAGCGCGGCGTCCGAGGCGGGCACGATCGGCGCATCGAGGTAGCGCAGCGCCTTCTGGTACTTTGCGAGAGCGACGACAAAGTCCTGGGCCTTGAACGCGTCCGTGCCGAGCTGCTTGAGGGTAAGCGCGACCTTGAGAGCGTCGGCAGGGTTCTCGGGGTCAATCTTCTCCTCGTCGGCGGGGTAGTCCTCAAACACGTCCTGGCCGCCCTCGGAAATCGCGGCGGCAGCCTCGGCGCGGCGCTTGTCCTCGGCCGCGACCTCCTCGGGGCTCAACACACCCGCCGCGGCAATAACGACCGGCTCCTCGGGCTTGTCCCCCGTCGTCGGAATGTCCTCAATACGGCGCACGAGGCCGCGGTTCGAGCGCACGCGGCCAAACACAACGTGCTTGCCGTCAAGGTGCGGCGTCGGCACCGTCGTGATGAAGAACTGCGAGCCGTTCGTGTTCGGCCCCGCGTTGGCCATCGAGAGCAGCATCGGCTTCTCGTGCTTGAGCGTAAACGACTCGTCGGGGAACTTTTCGCCGTAGATCGACTCGCCGCCGGTGCCGTCTCCGCGCGTAAAGTCACCGCCCTGGAGCATGAACCTGCGTGTCAGTTGGGAACGGAGCCTGGGCGCAGCGTGGATCCCGCATGAAGGCGTCTAAAGCGTGAAGCGGTGGGGGGCGGTGCGTGACTCCGGAGCTCGTATTGGATGTCCAGCTCGTCCGCCGCTCCTCCGCCGCTCCTCCGCCGCTCCTCCATCACCGCGCAGTCTGTACCCACCCTTTGATGCAGCGGTGGAACGCGCTGCCAGCGTACGCGAGCTTCTTGCCCTCGGCGTTCGTCTTGTCGCCGATACACAGGTGCTTGAAGTTGTCCACCGTCTGGGGGGATTAGTTTCTGGAAAAAGAAGACCACAATGGGAAGGAAAGCGTCTCGAGCTTTCGTCGGAGCATCCAGCTCGGTACTAGCATCTGGCCAACACTGTGCTCTCTCCGCGACGCACCTTGGGGACAACGTCGTCGAAGAGCTCAAACTCGATGCGGCCGGCGGGCTCGCCGCCGATCGTGATGTCAAAGTAGGCGACCGAGTTGGGCATGCTGGGCTGAACTTTCTGCGGGTATGGATGCGAGATGGGGAGAGATGAGGAAGTGTTGGATGATGTTGAGACACGCGGTTGTTATATCTGATGTTGTACTCGTCGTTGTACTCGACCTCCACCCGGAGGGTGCTGTCTGCCAGATTCTCGCAACTTCCACTCTGGTCCCTGGCAAAAACAGTCATTTGTGGCGGTCGTGACCGACATTCTTTCGTCATTCCCATCATGCTTGTAGTGCTCATGCTTATCATCGGGTCTCAGTTCGGGAGGTATTTTGTGCATACAGCTGCTGCTCGGGGCAGATAAAGCGTGGATATCGGGTGACAAATGCAAAGAAAAGATGGGAGAGAGAGACTGGGAGACTGGGGAGCGCCGTTGAGCAAGAGGGGTAAGGAGTAGAGGGAGTAGGCAATATATGACGGAAACTTAGGCCGCCTCCGAGTCCCTCTTCTTCTTCTTCTTCTTCTTCTCGCCGTCGTCAGCCTCGCCGTTCGCCTCGGATGCCCGGCGCTTCTTCGACTTCTTCTCGCCGCCCTCCTCAGCCTCCTTCTTGGCAGCCTTGGCCGCCTTCTTGGCCTCCTTCCGTGCCCGGCGCTCCTCCTTGGTCTCGCCAACGACCATCGACTCGTCGCCGTCGACGTCCATGCCGTCGGCCGCCTCGCTCTTGCGCTTCTTCTTCTTCTCCTTCTTGTCCTCGCTCTTCACCTCCTCGGCAGGCTGTGTCGGGAGCATGGCAGGGACCGCGTCCGTGGCCGAGTTGTACGCGCCCGTCGAACCCGAGAGCTCAAACTTGGGCTGCTGGCGGCTGGTCTGGCCCGAAGTCACGGTGCGGGTGGAGACGATACCGGCGCGGTGCTCAAGGGCACGGAGACGCGACTCGAGCTTGACGCGGTTCGAGATACCAATCTCGGCACCGGCAACGTCCGACTTGGAGTCGGCGTCGGACAGAGCGTCGACACGGATCGAGAGCGAGGCCTTGGTGGCGACCATACGCGCCATCTTGCCCTTGAGCTTCTGCGGCGCCTGGCCGATGAGCGAGGCCTGGAGGGTTAGTTTTCGATCAACGCAGATCCTGGCTCCAACTCACGTGGTAAATAAGACCGTACTTGGGAGTGTCGTGCTTGGTCTTGAGGGCGCGGAAGAGAGCCTTCTCGGCACCAAGGATTTGGACGGTCGAGGCAGGGAACTTGGCGAGGTTCATGAGCGAACCGGCGTGCGAGATGAGACGGGCACCGACAAGCTCGCCAACGAGAGCGGTGAGGTTGGGGGCAATGGCAGCCATGCGGTTGCGGAGGTACTCGGAGAGCTGGGTGCGGTACTCGGTGATGGAGATGACCTGGTCACAGAGCGAGTCGATGTGTGCCATGTCGGTGTCCGAGATCTCGGTACCCATCGAGAGCTCAGCAGCCTGCTTGAGGGTAGCCTCGAGGTCCTCGGGAAGGATAAGGGAGAAGTCGGTAGAGACGGCGTTGGTACGGAAGCCCATGGCCTTGACGATGCGGGCGTAGGCGAGGTTGTCGGTGATGATCTTGCCCATCTCGGGGAAGTGCCAGCCGTACCACTCCTTGACACGCATCGAGTAGATGTTGATCTCCTTGTCGAGGTCGTCGAGGAGAGCAATCGCCTGGATGACCATGGTGTCGACCTTGTCGGTAGAGAACTTCAGCTTGAAGCGCGAGAGCGAGTGGCCGAGACCAAGGGCCATGGTGTTCAGGTCCTTCTGGTCGACATCGCCGAGGAGCGACGCGAGCTGCTGGCGGATACCACGGTACAGGTCCTGAGTCGACGAGTCGGCAACCACGGGAATCTTGAGGGTCTTCTGGATGGTGGCAGCTGGAGGTGTTAGGTGTCGCAAACAAGAGTCACATCGCGCGCTCCACTCACCGAGCTTGGGCTCCGAGACGATGAGCTTCTCCTCAATCTTCTTCTTCTTCTTCTTGTCATCTGCGGCGCCGCCAGTGGCCTCCGAGATGAACTTCTCAAGGGCCTCAGTCAGACGGCCGTCCTGAACAGCCGCGAGGTCCTCGACCGCCGAGGCAGTCGAGGTGAAGCGCTGGATGGCCTGAACCTTGAGACTATGGAATTAGCACACATGTCCGTCTCGTCTGTTGCTGGCATACGCACGCCTTGTTGGCCTTCTCGGGCGTCTCAAACTCCTTCCACAGGTCCTTGCTCTCGAGCTTGTAGTCGTTTCCGAGCTTGAAGACGACAAAGCCGATGGGGGTCTCGGTGAGGACGAGCATGGTGGATGGGGATGGGATGGATGAAGATTAAGGCAAGAACGGTAAGAAGGTGTGGGTCGTGTGCCGTCCCTTTTGAAATTTGAGTGCTGATTCTCTGTCTCTGCAATCTAGAGTCCAGAGGCTACCGTCCGATGATGTGGAGCTCGGCGTATCCGGAGTCGTCGGAGTCGGTGTCGGCGATGGTGATGGTGAGGAGAGTGGTGAGGGGGGTTGTGACAGTCCGAGAAACGCAATCCTGACCAGCCGAGCCGCGAGCCAGCTCCTCCCAGTTCGGCGTCGAAATAATTCACAGAAAATGTGCCTTCCCTCTTCATTGGGCAGCTTATCACTCAATTCACTCCAAAAAAAAAAACCTGACTGCATCAAGAATGCGACCAATTACACGTCAATATAATTGCAATGACGTGTGGGTCAAATTTTCCTTTCGTTCCCCCCCCCCCCACGTTACTTTATGTAATAATGTCAATCCAAATACCCCCGTGCTCTGAGCGCGCGACGCGTCCGACGTCCGACGCGTCAGATGAGCGGCAATGAACAAACCCAGAAAGACAAAATCCTGGCCACCACCAAAGGTTCCCAACAGTCAACATTCCCTCCACCCATACACCCACACACCACGGCTCATTATGAGCCAATACGCCTCCGACGATGAGCTCGGGCTTGGCATGGGCGACGGCGAGGGCAGGGACCTGCCCGACGTGCTGCCCGGCGAGGAGAACCGGTACGAGGTGTTCATGCCGGCCGTGCAGAAGCTCGTGAACGCGCTCGGTGGCTACGAAGAGGTGGAGACCGCGGATGGCAAGTTTGAAAACGTGTATCGCCCAGGAGACTCGGTGCTTGGTGTACTCAAGGATCTCAAGAAGCTGTGGCGCAAGGACGACACGGACGACGAGCGCACTGTCGCGCGCTGCATGGCCAAGGCTGGCTTGATGCAGGAACTGATTGCGATCGTCAAGGAGTGCGCTGCGCGAGGTGACTGGGGTCGCAAAGTGTCACTTATGGCTTGTGAGTGGATCCACTGCGTTTTGCGATCCAGTGCTCATTTCCAGTCGATCTCATTGCGGCTCTGACATGGCCGATCGACGTCGCCGCCGAGCTTAGGGAGATGGAGGACGAGGGTAGTGCGCCGTCGGACTATACGAGTCTGCTCCGCTCCCAGGTCGTGTACAAGGTTAGATCCTGTCCTTGAAGTTCATCTAACAACAGGCGCATCTTATCCAGGACGAGACGCTCCGCCACCTGCTCACCGTTCTTTTGCCTTCCTTCGCCCCCGGTGCAGCACGCGACGAGAAGGAGCAGCGCATCATCTCCCTAGGCCTACACGTTATCCGCAACATGCTGGCCATTAAGGACCTCGTCGCCGAGGACTCCGCTACGGGAGAGAAGGAAGTGCTCTCTACGTTGCAGGTGGGTGTCTGAAATGGCTCGTACTGACCCACCAGTCTTCTCTCATCATCCAGCTAGACCAATTCACGTATCTCGAGCTGCTGGAGACGCTTGCCTCTTGGTCCCGCCAGACAGAGTATAACCCGCTCAACGTGCTCGTGCTCGACATTGTGCAACTCATCTTCCGTTCCGTCAAGATGCGCGATCTCGCCATGGACCAAAAGAGGGTGCGTACGTTTTTTGCCAATGTGACCTAACGGCAGGCACCGATGGAGAATCTTCGCCAGTTGCTCGAGCTAGAGACAAGAGAGAAGAAGCGCAGCTCAAGACACAAGTCAAACGCCAGTCGGCACTCGCGTTTTGGAACCACCATCGCTGTCCGAGCTGTAAGTCCACGAACTGTCATCCCCTTCTGACCCCAGCCTACGCAGCAGATCGTGCTCCATTCTCAGAGCGCCATCACTGCCGATACCGGAACTCTCCTCGACCGGATCAAGAAGACCAGAAAAGAGCCTACCAAGCTTGTGGTGAGTTAGAGTATTCTTTTCAACTCTCACACCAGGACGACCCTTCAGCAAACCTCAGCCCAGAAGCGATTGAGGTCCTGCAGAAGTTCTCCCGAAACTTTCTGGACTGTTTCAACGGTGTGTGCCAGGGACCGAGCCTGTGGTACTGACCGCAGACTACTTTGAGACGGTCCTCAACGACATTCAGCGTGAACGACAGAAGGTCCGCCCGGCGGACACTGTGCGTGCGCTGTTCATCGGGCGCTTCCTGATGGAGTACCTCCTTGTGCTGCGAAAGAAGGCCCTCGCCAAGGCAGAGGCAGAGGCCAAACAGGCAGAGGGTGACCCAGATGCTGAGAAGCCTATCGTTGTTGTCGACCGAGAGCTTCCCCTTGCGCTCGTCGGTGTGATGGCTGACTTTGACACCGTGCGCTGGGTCGTGGCGCGCATGCGGATATCCATGGACACCAAGCCTGTGGCTTTCAACGAGCTTCAGGCAGCAGTCAATTGCTTCACCCAAACTGTAAGCTAGTTGAATCGTATGCGAGCTGACCGCAGCTACTTGTGCTCGACGCCATGGTGCACTCGAGTGAGCAGGAGGACCGAGAGGTGGGCGAAGTTCTACAGCACAAGATTTACTACAATGGCGACATTCTTGACTCGGCCATTGCGCTCTTCACGATGTGGAAGCCGACGATGCGCGACTTGGTCGTTTCCTTCTTCGACTGCTCTATCCACTTTGCGTATGTCCTCCTGCGCATGTTGGAAAAGTACTCCAAGTCGAAGCCGAACATGTTTGTACGGAAGAAGGCGCGGACAAAGGCACGAAAATCGAAGAAGGACACGGAGGGCGAGGCACCGATACCGGAAGAATACGGTAATGAGGAGGACGAAGAAGACTCGGGGGACGAGATGCCGAACTATGAGGACAAGGAGTTCGAGTTCGCGAAATTTGAGAATGTGGGTCTCACAATCAGCAGCAGCTAACTGTCAGCGCTTCGCTCATGAGGCCGTCACGCGGTGGCTGCTGGCGTATCTCGCGCGGTACGAGACTCTGGACGCGGACCAGCTGAAGCGCGTCGTCAACCTCATGCACCGGCAGGTGGTCAAGGCCAAAGCCGAGGGACTGTACTTTACCGTCTCGACGCTGCATCTTTTCCGCTCCGTGCTCAAGGACAAGGACTCGCTGCCAAAGGGCGACGGCACGCGGGACCTCGTGACGCTGATCACGTATATCCTGCGCAAGTTCTTCAAAAAGGTGGAACAGGACCCATTTGTCATTGTGGAAGCCCTCCTGCCCAAGGGCCGCGGCCAGTGGAAGTACCTGTCGTCTGTGTACGACGACCTCGACGACGACGGCATGGGCGGCCAGGGCGCGCGTATCCGCGAAAAGGTGGGTGCTGGAACATCGATTGTCACTGACCCATCAGTTGGCGGCACAGGAACTTGAGTTTATCAAGAAGAACAACCTCACATGGACGCAGCAGATGGGTGTCGTGGTCTCGATTCTCGTTTCTGAAGGGCACGAGGCGTGGATTCTGGCGGTCGTTGGGGTGAGCTGAGAGGGGCGTACCTGTAGCTGACATCAGGCCATGGAGGTTGCGCTGGCAGCACGGCAGGAAATTGTCCTCGCTGTCGACGGCGACAGGATCATCGCGGAAGGAGACGACAGCGACTCGGAGACGGCAGTACGCAAGTTTGGCGGGCCGAGCAAGGACGCGCTCGAGAAGTTTGCGGCGCACCGTGAGTGGAGAGAGTCTTATCGTTGCTGACATTAGGCTTTGTTCCCAATACCGAGGAGCTGCGCACGGCGCTCACGCGCAACCAGCACGTCAAACTCATGCTAAAACTGCTAGACTTTGCCAAAGTGGATGAGGACGCGGACGAGCTCGAGTGGGTGCTCCCGGCGACGATCGTCCCGAGTGCGCTGGAAAACTCGATCGGGGCGGTGAACCAGTTCCTAGCCGATCCGCCAACGGTCGACGATCCGAAAAAGCTGCTTCGCCGCGCGCGCCGGAAACGGGTCTACTCGGACGACGAGGGCGACGAGGGCGAGCACGAGGACCGGCCAAAGTACCGCCGTGCACGCAAGGCTGCCGAGTTGCAGGTGTTCAAGTCTGCGCAGTTTGTCGTCGACTCGGACGACGACGAGGCGGCAGACGCCGCGTTCTTTGCGCGCGAGGAGGAGCTGCGACGCGAGATGCAGGCGCTGGCGGAGGCGCAGGGGAACACGATGCGGCGGAAGGGGACGAGGAAGCGTAAGAGGAAGGGTAAGGGTGAGAATGGGGAAGCGAATGAGAATGGGGTGGAGAATGGTGATGGGGAAGAGAATGGGGATCAAGAGGACGTGGCGACACCTTCGGACGGCGAGGTTCCACGGAAGCGCCGGAGATCAAGCCTCCCCAGTGATCTGGAGAGCGATGCCGAAGACCTCTCGGACATTGACAGCGACGCCGAGGCGCAGCTGCTCGCAAGGTATTTGGACCCAGACGATGGTGCGAGTACCAGCGCGCCAGCCGCGGCACCCCGCCCACGGACGCAGCGGATCGTGGACTCGGACGACGAGTAGACTCTTTTGTTGTAATAATGCATATATGCTACAGAGCTACAGATGCTTTGCGCTTGTCCAACTACCGCGCGCCAAAGCGGCCGAAGAGCGCCTCGCCGACAGCGGCGCCGACGACGACACTGATGATCCAGTAGATCTGGAATGTCATGACCACAAGCCTGGAATCAGCTCCAACTTTCGGCTCACTGCACTCACATGAGGAGATAGTGCACGCTCGTCTGCACGCCCCAGAGGAGGCCGCGGGGCACGTCGGCGTTCCACCGGAAGGGGCGGGACCAGCGCCCCTGCCGTGCGGGGTCGAGGGTACGGCGCGCCGCGGCGGGAAGGTGCGGCGGCCCCGGTGCCGGTGCCGGCGCAATCTTCTCGAGCTGGGCCAGCTGCTCGAGCTCGAGCGTCTTGTTCTGCCCCGTAGCAGCAGCTTGCGTCACTTGGGCCGCTACCGCCTGCTCGGCCGGCTCCGCCTCGGCGCGGTACACGGGCGCCGAGGACGCGCCGCACTCGCCCCCGCATCCGCACTGGCACGGCGCGGGCGCAAAGCTGTCCCTCGAGCGGCGGAGGGAGAGCTTTTCGTCCTTTTCGTTCGTTGCAGCGATGGGGGGGAGGGCGCGCGTGCTCCCCGCATCGTCCTCGTCCTCTGCCCGCGAGTAGAGTTTGGTCCCCCCGTTGCTAGTTGTATACGGTTCGGCGCCGTTCGCGACGGGCAGCGTGAACCCGACGCGGCCGCGCGCCCAGGCGGCAGTGCACGCGCGCCAGAGGGCGTGCAGGTACCGATCGAGAATGGCGAGCAGAAAGAGGCCGATACACACGCCGACGGTCGCACCTGCGCTCTGCGGCTGCCAGGAGCGAAACCAGAGGACTGTGGGGGTGAGCTTGGTGCTTTGAATTCAGTCTTGTTGTTGAACTCACCGTCGCCGCCGATCGTGCCGTGCACGTACATCTTCATTGTCATTGCGTGCTCGCCGCCAAACGAGGTCGCGCCGCTGTCCATGCCGGGCATGTCCATGCCCGCCATGTCGTGCCCTGCGTGCCGCGGGGCAATCATCGTGAGGGAATGGTCTGGGGGTTGGCGAAGTGAGGAGATGCAGTGAGGAGATGCAGAGAGGGTGGGGTGGTTAAAGGACGGAGTGGAGGGGAGGATGAGAACGATGCACGCTCCTTGTTTGGCCGAATGTGATTCGCCGAAACAGGCTGAGATGTGTCAGGCTATTCAAAGCGGCAGTGGTGGATGGTGAGGAGACACGAAGCGACAGCGACAAGCGCATCCGTGTAGGTCTGTGCACCATCCCCATCACCAGAGCCAGACTTTGAGTTTACCCGCCGTTGTCTCCGTGTCTCCCTCTGCCATGCTCCGCTGTCTTTTTCCTTGCTGTGCTCCGTCGTCTCCGCGATGCCCGTTTTGCTGCTGCTTCTATTTTATCCCCCCAATCACATGGCGTACCGCTCCTCTGGAGTACGCGGAATGCAATCGGGCACCGGGGGTTCCTGGAAATCTGCGCCATTTTGTGATTATGCCGCACATGCACAGATCCACATACGACGGCAATGGCGATGGTGAGCTCGAGTTCGGCGTCGGACTCGGCGTTGCCGTCAATGCACGTCCAGCTAGCCAGCTCGACCCTGGTATCCTGGAGCCCTTGATCGGACTTGCAGCTTGGCGTTCTATTCCCGCCCAGTCGGGTCCTGCAACATCCATCTCGCTCACAGCACTTCGATCATCGGATCCACTCTCGACTGTTCTCGCTCTCTTTTCGTTCCTTCCAATGAATGATGCAATACATGCTCCAACGATGCAGGGGTATAACGCCCAAGTTATAATGCTCTCTCTATGCCGCCGGGCCTCGCCCCCGTCGCGCGGGACGCGCTTTTTTCGCCGCGTGCTCATCACTGCTCGCCGAGCTCTCGCGCTTCAACCCCGGGCCGGCACTTGCGCGGCGCTCCGCCTTGCTACCCTTGTCCCCCGCACCTCCCTTCTTCTGCGCCGCCTTGGGCTTTGCCTTCTCGCCTCCCACGCCCGCCTCGACCTCGCCCTCGTCCGGGTCCTCGGCCTCGACCTCGCGGAACAGGATGTCGATCGCCTCCTGGTAGTGTACCTGCTTCCACGCGTCGCCAGCACGGAGCGTCATAAAGTCAAACGAGATACACACTGTCGGCCCGTCCGCCGCGAGCTGGAGGTTCGGCGCCTTGGGGTATCGCTGCGAAAAGTGGTTGAGGATAATGTACTTTGCGTCCATGCTCGTGCCCGCCGAGATTGCCTGACCGAAAGTGCTGTGTCCCTTGGCCTCGGCAACGTCGGGCTTGTCGTCCTCGAGCGTCGCCTCGTGGATCACAATCGTCGCGCCGCGCGCCGCCTCGATAAACTGCGCGCATGGCTTCGTGTCCCCAGAGTACGCGACCTTCCACCCGGACGAGTGCTCCAGCACGAGTCCGAACGCGACGCCGCGGTGCGCCACTAGTGGCGCATTCACGTTGGTCAGCCCCAGGTCTGTGAAGAGCCGACTGGAGTTCTCGCGGAAGACGGCGTTGGCCGCGTCCGTCTTGCCGAACGGGTTCTGCAGCGGCCACTTGCGCTTGCCAGCCGCAATGTCCTCTGCCATCGATGCCTCCAAGAACGTGCCCCACTCGTCCGGCTCACCCTGCGGCGCATCCGCGGTTTCTGAGGTTGGCGACATTCCGTTCTTGAAACGGTGAATGCCGAGCCACATGATGTTCGCCAGCGCCTCGCGCGACGCGCCGTGCTGCCACCACGCGGTCTCTTCGAGCTGCACCGCGATTGGAGTCGGGGCGATAAGGTACAGTGGGGATGAGATGCCGAGCCGGAGGCGCTCGGCAAGAATGGCACACAGGCCGAGATGATGGTCCGCGTGCATGTGGGAGATGAAGATGAGGCGCAGGTTGGCAAGCACATCCTTGACGCCCTCGGGGCCAAAGCACCGGCGCATTTGGCCGAGCGATCCCTCACCGCAGTCGAGAAGAACACCCCCAACGCCCGGAATATCGAGATGCGTCGACGACACGTTGCGGTACTTTGACGGGATCGCAGAACCGGTGCCGAGGGTGGTCACCACAATGTCGTCGCCGGGCGCGGGGCTCACGTCGCGCTCCTTCTCAATTGCCGCGATCTTTGCCTGTGCCTTCTGGATGGCAGCCATAAACTCGGGCGACTGCTTCTCCATCTCTCGCCGCGCCTTCTCCAGGCCCTCCACCGTGTCGGGGAACAAACGATCCTTCTCGTGCCGCGCGGCAGACTCCTGCGGTTTGCGGGGATGCATCTTCAGCATGGTGTCCGCCTCGAGGACCGAAGAGTTAGGCGGAAGTTCCGGAGGTGGCGGGGAGTTCTTGACATAGTACGGCAGCCGGAACATGTTCGGATCGATCAGGCTCAGCTTGAATGCGTGCCAAGCTGCGCCAGCAAACACAGTCTGGTGGTCTGAGATCCCGTCCGCGAGCAGGTGTTCTGTCGTGGGTCCAAACTTGGCCATCCACGCCTGGTACCGCGGGTCCATCCATATTGAGCGGGAAACACGGTGAACCACAGAGTGGACATCGAGTTCGGCCTTGCCGTCCTCCTTGATATGGTACTCCTCGAATGCTTTCGAACTCAGCAGGCGCTCGAGATTGTGCTCCCGGCAGTTCACAACAATAAGAATGGCGCCCTGGCCTCCGCCAGCGAGGCACTCTTCCGGCGTGACTGTCCGCTTCCCACCCGGCGCGGTAGGGTCATCAAACTCGACCGTCTCCCCCATCGTCAGCTGCTTGCGAATCGGCCCATTGGGGATATTGAGCGCCTTGGCCTTCTGTACGTCAAACTTGCCGCGCACCTCGGGCGTGCGGCAGATGTACACCATGTCTGTGAGGACGTCGGCGTCAGACGGGAGTGGAAGTGGGAAGCGGTGGTCGGGGGCGAGAACGCGCGTCTGACCAGGGAAGATTGGCGGCAGCACCTTTGAGCCACTCCGCACCGCCCGGCCGAACATCTGCTGAACCATTGCGAGGGTGTACGTGTCCGCGTCCGCCTGCAATAGCGTTGTCGGACGCGGCATCGTGCTCTCCTCTAGCGACACCCACTGCTCCTCTGGGCGCAAAGCCACGCCATATACCGCGATCCGCTCAGTGTCGTACAGCAGCTCTGCAGGCGCGGTGCTCCCCAGCGGGTACGGCGACGCGTGGACAGCAAAGGTGTCGCGGTAGACTGAACTACGGAGCGACGCCAGAAAAGAGTGCGTATCCGGCGGCCCAACAACCGTGAGCTCCGAGTTGCCCGAATCTGCCGCCGTCATAATCATGCCTGGGGTCAGCACTCGCCTCTCGTCCGCAGCCTACCTGGAAGACCTCCTCGCCCCGTCGCACCATCTGGGAGGAACATGGCCTTAATCCCACGCATACTGAGACGTTTCTGAACAAACACGCGCTGCGTGGCCTCGCCTGCGCCAAAGCAAAACCGCGCATTGTCAAAGGACACCCAGAGCGCGAGGTCCGTGTCGTCGCCGCGCAGCGAGAGCGTGCGCACCGTCCACGCGGGGTTGGTCATTGATTGTTTGTTGTCGAGATCTCGAGCTTCGGGGAAAACGCGTTTGGGAGGGGGGCCGCGCTTCGGGAGAAAGACGCGCTTGGAGTGAGCTGGGCGGGAACGAAGGGCGGAGAGCGAGGACGACGATGAGAGTGCGCGAGTGTTGGCAGCGGCCGCGGTGAAGGGGCGGCGAGCTGCCCCTAGGAGAGGCAGGAGGCGGAATATGGTGGGATAGTGGGCGTGGAGCAGTGTGAGGTGGCGCTGGCGGAGGCGATATGGAAGAGTAATGTGACGAGTTGAGAGCGCGTCGAGGTCGTCGAACGCATCACGCAGCAAAGCATCATTCGAGCCATCGTCGCCGGCGCCGAGTGGCCAACTTTTTCTGGGAAGCTTGAGAGGGTCGTCACCAAAGAGTATGTCACGTGATGCTGGTGGGACTCGCGTGTAATCCATCTGAGTTCCGCGTGAAATGGTCATGTCTCAAACATCACGTGATCCCAGTGATCGACCACTCGACCACAGGCCACAGTGGTTGTCGTCGTCATCTGTTGTGGTCTCGACCTCGACGCCAGAGTTCACTTTTCTGCACTACTGCCGACGACTGAATGGCACTCTTGCCACCGATCAAAATAGATCTACACGCTTTCCCGCTCCCCGAGACACCTGTGAACCGACCACAGAATAGGCACAGAATAGATGGTGGGGCCATTAGTGAGACGACGCCGGCCTCATGTCGCTCCCGTGGGTCCCACGTACTCCTGACGCGTCGTTTCTAGTCTTCTACCTTGCATCACTTGGAGGCCTGATCTCGAGCTCGAATGCAAGATGAGCGTTATCTCTTGTCGCGGGGGATTTAACCTGGGCGGGAAAACCATCGGTTGAAGCAATTGACCCAGAAAGAGGTCATGGGGCCGCCTTGTCCTTGTTGTTGGGTCTCGGGAACTTGGCTTTATCAGTAGCTGCAGCTCACAGCTGACCTGCGCTAACCGGCAGTCGAGCAACGTGCGAAGAGATGGATCTAGGTTTCGACATGACGGGAGGGCAGTTAATTGACACTGACAATGTTGACCCTCTCATTAACCAGGCATCTCCCATTGCGGCTTTCTGGTCTCGATGATTAGACTTCGGGCGGCGTCCACTCGCGTGAGAGTGATGCCCCTGTGTTATGTGCAGGTGATTAGTGCACGCTTCTCAGTTTATCCGTTGTTGGGGTGCGGGGTCCCAAAGAAGCAGCGTGCGGCGTGCGGGGCTCGCGTCGCGGGGCTCACGTTCCAGCGGCAAACCCAGTTGCCCAGTTGCCAAGTGAGTGCCAGTGAGGAATGTGTTTAGCTGCCCACTATTTTCGGGCACTAACATGACACCCCGTTTCGGTACTTGGTTAGGTTGCGGACTTGGAGCTCAAGACTTTGCTGCACAGCTCTAGACTTGCTGCACATGCGGGATCACACGGCTGTGGTGGCCGGCTCCTATCATCATGTGTGGGAACGGTGCGCCAGTCGATGCTAGAGATACGAGATTCTAGAGATGCGAGAGAGTAACAAGTCTAGAGCACCAGAAGATTTAAGCTCGAGGTGTGGGTTGGGATGCAGGTTTGTTCCCCGAGTCCTAGCTACAAGCTACAGTACCTTACACCCTCCTCACTGTCTCCAGGATGCGCGACGACGGCGGAGTCCAAGCTCACATTGTGGACGAGCACATCCCCGGTACCGAGGTGATGCGCGATCACGATGGTATCCATTACCAGACCAACAGTGGCGGTCTAGTGTGAGTTGTGGTAGTGCAAATGGGCAGTGGCCGGGGCAGCTACGATGCCGCGGGAATTGGGTATCTGTGGCCTGTCAGCGGCCATAGACTGGTAGATGATGAGATATGGTGATGCATGGCACATACGGGCCCATGGCACATGGTTTCCATGGCTTGTGGCATGTATCAGATGCCATACCACACATCACACAAACACTAACCGCAGGCTCGTCCCCCAGCCCACGAACCGGCTCGACGACCCTCTCAATTGGAACTGGAAGTGGAAGGGTGGGTGGCGGCATGAAAAGCGCTAACACCAGCCCTCGTTGCCGCAACACAGGCTCTCTACGCTATTTGCACGGTCGCCGTCGCGCTTTCCATGGCGCCAATGAACGGTCTTGCCGCCGCGGAATGGCCACATGCAAGCCAGACGGACATTGGACTCCTGACTGGCGGCTGCGTCCTGTCGCTCGGATACGCAAACTTTATCATTGTGCCGTGCGCCAACATCTTTGGGCGCCGCGCCACTGCTATCGTCACCAGCCTCCTGGTCATTGGCTTTGCGGTGTGGGAGGCCGTCGCCAAGTCGTACAGCTCCTTTCTCGCGGCCCGCATCATGACGGGCGTGCCGACCGCCATCAGCGAGACGATGATGGTGCAGGTCATTGCGGACCTGTTTTTCGTCCACGAGCGCGGTCGCTGGATGGGCCTGTACTTTACCGCCTTCTTCTTTGGTGAGTCATGAGGAAACAGAACGCAGGCATAGAGTTCTCACACCAGGCCTTTTCATCGGCCCGATCATGAGCGGCAACATGGCGCAGCGGTATGGCTGGCGGTCCTTCTGGTGGCTGTCCGTCGGCCTGGGTGTCTTCAACACTCTCAACCTCGTTTTCGGCAACCCCGAAACGCTGTTTTCCCGCCCCAAGACTCAGGGAGGGTCGACCTCCCCACAGGGCAGCGACGTGCAAGAGCACGACGGCAAGTCGGAAGTGGACCACACCCAGGACATTGAGCACCTCTCCAGCGGAGTCAACGACAGCGTGCACGGCCGCGGCAAGCCCAGCAGGCAGCAGTGGAAGCTGTGGCAGCCGATTAACCCCGACTGGCGCAAAACGCTGGTCAAGGACCTGCTCTCCCCATGGGCCAAGTTTTTCAACCCCATCATCCTCTGGGCGGGTTGCGTCACGTACGGCTGCGCCAACGTCCTCCTGTACTTCAACCTCACGCAGCAGCTCCTCTCGCAGCCGCCGTGGAACTTTTCCCCGGCCGCGATGGGCTATGCCAACTTTGCGTTTGTCGTCGGCGGCTTCCTCGGTCTCTTCACTGCCGGCCCGCTCTCCGACTGGGTCGCGCACAAGATGACGATGCGGAACAACGGCATCCGCGAGGCCGAGTTCCGCCTCCCGGCAATTATCCCATACTATATCGTCGCGGTGGTGGGCATCATCATTGGCGGGCTGGGGTTCCAGAACAAGTGGGACTGGCCGGTCATTCTTTGCGTGGGGTACGGCGCGACGGGCGTGCTGACGAGCGCGATCCCCACAATTGCGGTCGCGTACGCTGTCGACAGCTACACCCCGATCGCGGGCGACATCATGGTGGTCGCGACGGTGATCAAGAACACGACCGGTTTCGGCATGAGTTACTGGGTATTCGACATGATTCAGAGGAAGGGCGTGTTTGCCTGCGCCATGGTCAACTTTGCGACTTGCATCGGGCCGGTGAGCTTTGCGCTCCCGATGTACTTCTGGGGAAAGAAGGTGCGCCGCTGGACGCGCAACTCTTCGTGGCACAAGGCCTGAGCGGGCAGCGAGGGCAGCCAGCGAAGAGCGCGGCGCTGGGCGCGGGGCGCAGAGAGCCGCTGGCACGGCTGTGTGCTAAGGAAGGAGCTGATCGTTTGCGCAGCGGATTGTGAATCGGAGTTTGGTGGTAATCAGAAGTGTTCAGTATTCGGCAGTCTTGTAATGAATCGGTACATTGGTGCCAGTGTTGCAGCGAACCCAACGGACACGCTCACAGTTCACATGGGCTGTTTGTCTTTCGAGCACTTGGCTCATGTCACCAAGCTCATGCCATTCGGCTCCTACCATAAGGCTGCAACAGCAAGCCACGTAAGGGCGTCAGCAACAAGACTAAGTGCGGCGACCGACGATCATGGCAAAGGCCGGCAACCATAATATGCCCCACCGCGCCAAGGCTTCTCTCCTCTTAACCGCAGCTTCGCAGCCGACCCCGGAGAGCAATCGAACAATATCAAACAGTGAGGCGAATCCTGTCCATGCCCAGAGCATGTATAGCGGTATGCGTGCCTGCTGCCCAGATTTCAGAAGGTGTCAGCATGTCAGTATTACCAGTGGTTATGTGTCGGGTGGGAAAGGAATCGAGGAGATCGATTCGAGAACATGTTGCTAGTCTGCAGCAGTGGGCGGTGGGCTTATCACTGGTCAGGGAGTATCCCTACCCCCCACAGCGCTGGCTCCGAGAGGCCCCGGAGAGACAGCTCGGAGATTCAAGGGAGTGGATAGTACAATGCTTGAAGAACTCGAGAGTCGAGCTCGAGATGTCGAGCTCATGCGAGCGCGGAGACAGGTTGAATGGCAGTGAATGGCATGAATGGCATTCAAGTGGAGCATGTGGAGGCTGCGTGAGGTCGGTATGGCGTTTGCGTGGCACAAAGGTGCGAAAACCGGTGCGAGCAGCCGGCTGGCCGCTGACTGGCTGGCTGGCTGGCACACCATTGCTGCTGCGAGTATAAATCCGCGACCCAACCCATTTTTCATCTTCTTCCTGTCGCCCTCCCTTATAGGTAAGTTTACAAAAAGAGCAACCACAACCCCCTCGACGAGCAGGCCACTGACACGATCGCAGAGTCGCTTGATTGCCGCTACACCCACGGCCGTTAGGTGCTCGGAGGTGCGCAGAGCGAGTTCCGCCCCACTCCTGTTGACCCGGGTTTGGGGTTCGTGTCGCCAGCCCTCGCGGTTCGGTCCTGCTCCCGGATGCGTAGTGTCTGGGGGGTTGAGGGGCGCACGTTACATACTGTTGCATACTGCATGCTGTCCGTGGACGGTATTATGGTTGCAGAGGAGTTGTCTGCAGTCTTTGGATCTGTGTTTCTGTAGCTGTTGTTGATTGCGGGATGCAGCTGGGATGGATTTTTGGCAGTGAGCAGCAGGAAAAAAGAGGTGTGGTGGTGGATGAGAGGCGGAGTTTGGCGTCAAGTGGGTGAAGTCACGTGATTCCCCTCCGCCCCATACCGGCCATACCTCCATGTGGGTCACCTTCGGGTTGGACCGTCTATGCTGGTGGTGCCTTTTGTACGTCACGCGTCGCCTTGTGCCTCGGACCTCGGACTCGGCGGTCCGTAAACCATGAAGGCCATTGTCGAGAACGGGGTGGTGCCAAGATGCGATGGTGTTGACGACCGGGAAGGTCGTGGACTGAACAAGGTTCAGAGCATACGAGAGTGGAGGACTTGGAGAGTTTTAGGTCGGGAACGGGATGAACAGCTAGGTCTGGATGTACCTTGTCACTCGTCGACGCCGTCAACAACTACTAACCGCTAGCTGGGATGTTTGTGCATTTGTGCATATGGGTCGCAAACTATAAATAATCAGCAACAAGCCGAAGCGACAAGAAGCAGCCATCGAGGGTCTCTCGTCCCCTTCTTCCCACTCCCCCACTACCATGCTCACATCCATTGCGCTGCTGGCGCTGGCCACCGCGTCGCAGGCGCGCGTCGACGCCGACACGCACCGCGAGCTCCTGCTCAGCGGCCGCCCGATGGTCGGCCTCTGGCAGGCGCTCAACGACCAAAAGAACCTGTAAGTGGCCGTTGAGCAAGATGCACCGTACACTGTACTCACAACAGCCCCTTGCATGTCCAGTTCGCGTCGACGCCGCCGCCAAAGTACGAGGCGCACTGCTTTGAGCAGCGCGTGTCGCACTTTGAGCCCGGGGTGAACGGCACGTTTTGCCAGCGCTTCTGGGCCGACGCGCAGTACTACAAGCCTGGTGGACCGGTCATCGTCCTCGATGGCGGCGAGACCTCGGGAGAGGACAGGTGGGCCTTGAAGGGATCCGAGTACTGATTGCAGACTTAAGTTCATGGAGAGGGGTATTCTCGACATCCTCTCGCAGGCCACCAACGGTCTGTCCATCGTGCTCGAGCACCGGTGAGTGCTGCAGGTCCCGGGTAGAATGAGTCCTCATCTAACTCCAGCTACTACGGCGAGTCGGTCCCCGTCCCCTCTCTCTCTACCGACGACCTCCGCTTCCTGAACAACGCCGAGGCCCTCGAGGACTCTGCCAAGGTGGGTTACAGTTAAGCGCAGAGCTAACCCGCAGTTTATTGAGAACTTCAAGCCGCCCGCCTCGCTCAACATCACTGCCGACCTGCACCCGAGCAAGACGCCGTGGATCTACTATGGCGGATCGTACGCTGGCGCGCGCGCCGCGCACATGCGCACGCAGTACCCCCACCTCGTGTGGGGCGGCATCGGCTCGAGCGGTGGGTTCCTGCTTCTCGTCTTCTTATCTTCTCGCCTTGCGCACGGTTCACTAATTCCCAGCGGTTACCCACGCCCAGATCGACTTCCCGCAGTACTACGACCCGATCATCAAGTACGCCGACCAGCGGTGCATGCGCTCGCTGCAGATTGCCATCCAGGTGATTGATGGCCTGCTCGACCTGCCCGAGCCCGTGCCGTCGCTCATCAAGGGCGCGTTCGGGCTGGGCAACCTCACCGATCCCGACTTTGCCTCTGTCCTTTCCACACCCCTGGGTGCGTGGTTTACATGTAGTGTCGTAGGGTGTATGACTGACGGCAGGCTACTGGCAGGCGCAGAACTGGGACCCCGCGGAGAGCGTCACGCTCTTCGATGACTTCTGCAAGGCCCTCACTGCCGACAAGGGAAGCAGCAAGATTGGATTTATCAGGGTGTGAGCTAGAGCGAGGGCCTTGTAAGAACAGGGGCCTCATGCTGACTACAGCCCGGCCATCATCATCAACTACGCCAAGATCATCAAGGAGAACTTTGTTGACAGGTGCCCGACCAACGTTGAGGATGTAAGTAATCTTCGCGGGAGCGGCCAATGACTGACATCAGTGCTTTGGCACCAACGATGACGCCAAGTTCCAGAAGACGGGCCTGAAGCAGACCTGGCGCCTGTGGATCTTCCAGGGTGAGTGGCTCTTTTAACCTCTGCTGATTCCAGTTTGCACGCAGTGGGGCTACTTCATGCCGGCTCCGTCGGCCGACCGGCCGACCATCGTCTCCCGCCGTCTGACGCTTGACTACGAGGCCAAGATCTGCAAGCAGGCGTTCCCTCCCGGCAAGCACTTTACTGTCCCCGAGTGGCCAGACGTCGAAGAGGTGAACCGCCGCGGTGACTATGAAATCGAGTACAGCCGTCTGGCATTTATCGACGGCGACCGCGACCCGTGGCGCCCAGTGGTGAGCTACAATTAGAACTCACTAGCTCACACCAGACGCCCCAGAGCGACATTGCGCCAAAGCGTAGCTCGAGCATCGACAAGCCCGTGCACCTCATTTTCGACGCGATCCACCACTACGATGAGGTGAGTCGGAGCAGGGATCCCCATGCTTATTTCAGAACGGGCTCAAGAACCGCACGCAGGTGCCGGAGCGCATCCGCAACGTGCACGACTTTATGGTGCTCTTCGTACAGGAGTGGGTTGCGCGGTTCAAGGACGAGAAGGCGGAGGGGAAGTAGGAGATCTTGGCGATATCTGACTATATCACACCATATCAGACGAGATCAGACCCAATTCTAAGACAGAATATTAAGAATATACAGCGTAGAGTGCTATGCAGTACCTTGCAGTCGGGCCAGATGCCAGGGGATGGTGCATGCGCAGTTGTGTTGAGATTAAGAACCCCCTGGTGACCTGTCTGACATCGGCAATCATCGCTCGGCGACCTCCGACGCGATAACGCGGTCCGATCGCTCCGCGGTCCGACAGCCCACCTGGCACAGCACATTTCTCGCGTTTTCTCGTCAATATCTACCGCATCTCCCCTCTTTCTCTCTTTCTCTCTACCTCAAAGCCTCACAATGGACACCCCGCACACGGGTACAACAACCCCACGCACCCCGGCGCGCCTCTCCACCCCGCGCCCGCCAGACGTGCCAGCGGGGGAAGCGACGCTCTTCCTCCCCACGCCACTCCACCCCAAGTCTGAGGCGTACGCCGAATCTCTCTTCAAGAAAGTCGTCCGGCCGAAGGGACAGGGCGGGGAGATGAGCTGGGGCGAGTGTCTCGAGGTCGCCGATGCCGCGTGTAAGTCACCAAAAGGATATAAGGATACTGTGCACTGTTGTTAATATCCCAGTGGTGCGTATCGGCAAGTTCACGGCGGCGGACATTGCGGCCGCGCCGCGCCTCAAGATCATTGCGCGCAACGGGACGGGATACGACTCTATTGATCTCGATGCGTGTCGCGCGCACGGCGTGGTCGTCACGAACATGCCGGGGACGAATGCTGCTGTGAGTCAGAGTGAATCCAGCATCAAACACCACCTCTAGCTTTCTCTTCATCTCTGAAAATCCTCTTCTGACGCGCAGGAAGTCGCCGAACTGACAGTCGCGCTCGCGCTCGCCGTGCTCCGGCGCATCGTCGAGGCAAACAACCGCATTCGGTCCGGGGAGCGCTTACCCTCCATCAAGCTCCTGGCGCCCGGTCTGCTGGGCAAGACCGTCGGCCTAGTGGGGATGGGGGACATATCGGCGCACGCGGCGCGCCTCTTCGCCGCGTTTGGGTGCGAGATACTCGTTTACTCGCCCACTTCCCCTTTGACGCGGTGGACAGCCGAGGATCCGCGCGGAGAAATAAAGCATACAAGGGTAGACAGCCTCGACGCGCTCCTACCCGCCGTCGACGTGCTCTCCCTCCACTGCCCGCTCAGCCCCGAGACGGCCGATATGATCTCGGGGCCGCAGCTCGCCAAAATGCGCACCACGGCCGTACTTATCAACACGGCGCGCGGGGGGCTCGTGGACGAGGCTGCTCTCGCTTCTGCACTGAAGAACGGCGTGATTGGCGGGGCGGGGCTCGACGTCCTCCGCACCGAGCCGGCTTTCGGGGCGAACCTCGCACACCTCGACCTCCCCAACACCGTGCTCCTCCCCCATCTAGGTGGGAATACAGAGGAGAGCGCAGAGCGCGGATGTACCCTCGCTATCGACCTTGTGGTCGAGTACCTCGCCGGCGGGCCGGTGCGGAACCGTGTTGCGTGAGATGGATTACTAGATATATGTAGAATGGATAACGGGCTTGAACATCGGATTCTTGTTGTCGTCCATACCTCTATCCGACGGTCCGCATTCTCTAGTCCTTCCTCCCCAGCCCTGCCCTCGGTCAGGATGAGCTGGATATGTGCATGCTACCGGATCTACAAGCGCCAAATATGCGTACTGTGCCAATGCAATTACGACATGGTGACGGTGGCGCCGAGGCCGGCGAGCTTCTTGACCATCTCCTCGGCCTCCTCCTTGGGCACGTTCTCCTTGAGCGTCTGGGGGACCGACTCGACAAACTTCTTCGCCTGCGGGTGTGAGTTGTGCGGAATCAAGGGAGGAGGGTTGAGAGTCGAAGATGGGAGAAGGGAAGAGAGGGAGGCGGAGCGCAAAGCCTGGCTTAGCGTACACAAGCCAGCCGGCGCTTTGCAGCGCACCACGGCAACGGAGCAAGTGTGCCAGCCAATGCCGGGACATTGCCATTAATGGTCCTGTCCTCGTCCTTGGCATGGATCTTCCACCTTGTCGGCCCGGAGAGCATCAAGCCAAAGCTGTGGACATGATCTGCTGCGAACGGCCCGCAACTTTAACCGCTCGCTTCGCCTCTCGCAACCACTCGTCTCCTCTCTCTCGCTCTCACATCCCCCACCTCTCCTCCCTCCCTCCCCTCCATCACATTCACTCACCTCAACAAGGTTCATGTTAGGCATGAGACCCTTGACCTCGCGGATGATCTTGGCCTTGGCGGTGGCGTCGATCGCGGTCAGCTTGAGCGTGAAGATGGTCTGCTCCTTGGGCTTCTCGGCCTCCTCCTCGGCAGGGGCAGCGGCAGCGGCACCACCGGCTGCCGGCGCGGCGGCGGCGGCGGGCATCGCGACCTCGGTGATGTTGAGGCGGGTCTGGGGTTAGATCTGCCGTGACACAGAGAGCGGGCTAATCTGGAAATCGGGAGTTGCGCGGGTAAAACTTTGCGTGATCTACCCGCCTCCGAATCTCCACCATCCCGCATCACGTCCTCACCTTGAGCGCGGAAACGAGCTCGGAAACCTCAAGAAGCGTGAGGGTCTCGACGGTGTCGACGATGCCGGCAATCTTGGGCGAGACGGCGGCGGCAGCCTCCTCACGGACGGCGCGAGACGCGGAGAAGGCGCGCGCCGGGGCAGGCCGGTAGGCGGCGCGCGAGGTCGAGGCGCGCAGGGCGCGGAGGACGGTCCGGGGGGCCTGGGGTCAGCGGGGCTGGGATGTGCGGCTTGGGCAAAGCAGAAACTAGGCGCAGTAGGAAGAACGTGAAACTTAGAAGAGCAGAAACAGGGAGAGACACACGACTCTGTCTGATGACAGCGGCGGCGACGGCGACAGCAATATCGACGGCATCGCGCGACATGGTCAGGTCGGAGAAAAGACCGCGACAGAAAAAAAAAAAACGTCGCTGCGAGCCGTCGTCGCCGAAACGTCGTCTTGCCGCGTGCTCCGCGCCGCGCTCCGTCCCCGTTTGTATCGATACGCACGCTCATGGTGGGTGGGATGGTGGTGAGGAGGGTGTTTTTGGTGGTGGTGAAGCGAAAAGAGACGACTTTTGGACGACGAGCACCTCCGAAAGAGAAAGGACGATCCGAAATCTCCAGAGGACGAAGAGAATGTGACTTCGGGAAATTCTGCTAGGCGCGCGAGGGTATAGAGGTGTTTTCCCTCGCCTAAACTGGCAGGTGGTGTCAGAAAGGATTACGGTTTTCCAAGATTATGTGGCTCGTATAGTGTAGGTGGTTATCACTGGTCGTTGTGGTTTTCCTACTCCCGACCCGACCGCTGTTCGACTCAGCGTGCGAGCACGACTTTTTGGATTTGGCCCTCACAGGGAAGGACCGGAGGACCTGTCCCGATCTTGAAGGCACTTCCCGGGCCCCAGCAGTTCTGGCATTTATGCATGCACAAGGAGATGTGCTCCTTTGATATACTTATCCTTTCTGCACGCTGCATGCATGTGCCAATGGTTTAAATGCCTAGATGTCTCATTTGTTGCTCCGCCAAGCGCCACAATAGCCAGGCCATGACGTGGTACAAGTGTTGACCACTGGGCGTCGCGTCACAAAAACAATCGTCGACTTGGATCCTCAACATCCCCTCTCTCTGTTTCTCACCGTTACTCAATCCCCTTACACTCACTCTTAGCCACCATGAGCACAGCCGACGTTCCGAACGGTGGCACGCCCTCCTCACCCACCACGGCGACGGCGCCCAGCTCCAGCTCCCCGCCGCCCGAGATCGAAGCGACACTCTCCCGCCTGAGCGCGTACCGCAACGTGAGGGGCGTGATGATCCTCGCGCGCGGCGGGAGCGGGAGCGGAATCGTGCAGAGTACCGGAACAGTGTTCGAGGGCGAGAGTGGGCGGCGGTACGCCGGCGCGCTGGAGAGCGTCGTGAATGCCACGACGCAGGCGGTCGGCGCGTGCGAGGCTGGCGTGAGTGGGAGAATTGTCGTGTGCTCACCCCATCCCAGGACGAGCTGCGCCTCATGCGTATCCGTACGAAGCGGCACGAACTCATTATTACTCCCGGTACGTTGCTTAACGGATATTTGCGCAATGGGTGACGCTGACGTGCAGACGAGCGATACCTCCTCGTCGTGCTCCAGGATCCTGGACAATAGGTGGCCGACAGGTCGCTGTTGATGCTGCCAATGGCAGCAGTGCGACAACGCGACAGCCTCGATAGGTCGACACCCGCTTTACCCAGGCTATCCGAGCCTATCCAAGAGTCGACCCAGGTATAGATCGTTGCCTGTCGCGCCAAGTCCGCGCGTCGCCCCTCTACTCGTAGCTCGTGCTCCCATACCCACGCATTCCTCGTTCCCATTCCCGCCCACGCTTTTACCATAGTCTCTCCGCCGCACGCATGTTGTGTATGCATTTTGGTGTGATGTTCCCGCCGGGAGTGCATACTATTGCCTTTATGTGCGTGCATGTGCATGAGCATGGATGAGAAAGCACGAGGTTGAGCTAAAGGCAGGCACCGTGGTGCGGCCCGTTTGGGCGGGCCCAACCCGCAATACTGTACAACGCAGCGCTTCCGACGGTGTGGGCGGGGCATTTCCGCATCTCCAACCTCCGCATCCATCTCCGCATCCTCCAGATCTCCCTTCCGTCCTCATCTCGCCGCCATCGCCAGTTCTCTCTTCTCGTCATCGCCTGCGGCCCGCGCCTTCCACATCGACAACCCCTGTAACCTGTCTTGCGCTCGCCGTCACCCACGCTGCGCTGGGATCGCCAAACCATACTCGGCTGCTGTTCTCAGGTGCTCCATCGGACAAACACCACCGACAGCTCGACAGTCGTCTCTGTGTCATCCACACACCTAACCACCTCCGCCCATTCGCTCTTTGCTTTGTACTTTACACCCGAACACTTTTTTCCTTCTTCTCTGCACACCACTCTGTACGCTTCCCATCGCGACTCGACCTTTTGACCAGTGGTTTCCTCCGCGCACCAACTTTATTCCCCACCTCGGCCCGTGTCCACCTCACGCCCACGGCGCAGGATCCAGCCAAGGCGCCAACTTTCGTCACTCCTGCGCCTCGCGGCTCATCGTCGTCGTGCTCTCGTCGAGCTCCTTCCCTGGCGGTGTGGCGGCGTTTTATCTTGTTGCCTCTCCACCTCCATCCCTCGATCTTTCGTCTTGTTTCTCGCGCTGAAACACACCGACTTTTACGACCAGACACGACACCACGACCCATCACGGCCTTGCATCCCGGATCTATCTCACATCATCTCACGTCCCCCATTCCATCCCCGCCCTGTGCCGTTGACCGCTCCCAATGGCACCCTCCATCCAGCGCGGCACGCAGTTTGCGCTCGTGATCGACGCCGGCTCGTCGGGCTCGCGGCTGCAGATCTACAGTTGGCGGGATCCGGGCTTGGAACGCGCCGAGATTATCGACGAGGTGCGCGCCGCGCGCGCCGCAGGCCTCGCGGACGGGACGGGGCGGGGGGAGCGGAAGAATCTCTGGTGGTGGTGGGATAATGTGCGCGGCAAGGCCAAGGCCACGGCACAGGAGATGGAGACGCGGGCGCTACGCCGCCTCGTGCGTGTCGGCAAGGGGATAGACAGCGACGAATGGGTGAAGCGCGTGGAGCCTGGTGAGTCTAAGCATGTGGTGGTCTCTGACACGCAGGAATATCCACCATGGCGCCGGACGATATCCCGGCATATGTCGCGCCCCTGCTTGCCCACGCCCTGGAGCACATCCCCCCGAGCCAACACCACAACACGCCAGTGTACGTGCTCGCTACGGCCGGCATGCGCCTGTTGCCGAAAGAGCACCAGGAGTCTTTATTGCGCGCGACTTGTGACACGCTCCGCAAGCAGTATCCGTTCATCGTTGACACCGAATCGGAGCTCGGACCGTGTGGAGACAGCGTGCGGATCATCTCTGGCGAAGAGGAGGGGATATGGGGCTGGGTGGCGGTCAACTACCTCATGGACGGGTTTGGGCACGCGCCGGCAATATCCCATTCGGAGCGGGAGAAGGCGCACGACCACCTTCTGCCGCTTCCGAGCGTCGCACACCCGGCGCAGCGGAGCGGGAGCGACGCGTTGACCCCTGTGGACATTAATCACCATTCACCGACATTCGGCTTTCTCGACATGGGCGGCGCGAGCACGCAGCTTGCGTTTAGTCCATCGAAAGACGAACTGGACCGCTCGCGCTTCCCCCAGGACGAGCTTGCCCGTGTATCCTTACGCTTGCTCTCCGGGGAGCTCGTCGAGTGGCCTGTATTCGCTGCGTCGTGGCTTGGCTTTGGGACCAACCAGGTCCGCGAGCGCTACGTCGACGTGATAACAAAACACCGCACCGACGACGAGGAGCATATCGTCGACGCATGTCTCCCGCAGGGCCTGCGGATGCCGAGCCCGGATCCAGCCAAGCACCCCGACTTTCTGGGTAGCGGCAACTTTTCCCAATGCCTCACGGCCCTCAAGCCGCTGCTCAAGCACGACGAGCCTTGTCCCGCGACGCACTGCCTGTTCGGTGGTCTCCCGACACCCCACATCGACTTTCACCGCAAGGACCAGCGAGGGTTCATCGGTATCTCCGAGTACTGGTACACTGCCAACCAGGTAGGTGTGGAAGGGCGACTAGGGCTGACATCAGGTACTGGGTCTCGGTGGCGTGTGGGATTGGGCCGAGTGGGAGCGCTCGATGGGCGACTTTTGCGCACAGGAGTGGAGCTCTGTGGAGGAGAAAGTTAGGGGTGACGACGCGTTTCGTGGCTCAGAGGTGAGTGGCATCTGGGCGTCACGTCTAACCCCAGGTGGAGCTCTCGCGCCTCAAGATGCAGTGCTTCAAGGGCGCGTGGATCTCAAACGTGCTGCACGAGGGTATTGGGATCCCGCGTCTGGTCGACAAGGGCGGCAACGACACGCTGACCGGCGGCGGGCTGGGGGAGACGAATGCAGAGGCAGAGCGGCGTGCCCGTGAAAAGGGTCTGCTGGGCAAGGAGGGCACTACCCGCCGCAAGACGACCCACTTTCAGAGCATGGACGAGGTGAACGAGACGGCCATCAGCTGGACGCTGGGCAAGGTCGTCCTCGAGGCAAGCAAGGCCGTAGCGCCAATCCCCGGGCGCGGCATCAGCTGGGGGCGCATCCCGACAAAATTCTCCGACCTCTCAGGCTCGATAGGCGGATACCTCCTTATCGGCATTGCCCTGTTTGCCATTATCGTCGCAATGTTCCGCCGCCGCCGCCCGCGCCGGAGAAAACTCCCGTTCCTCGGCATCGGCCTCGGCCTTCCGTGCTCAGAGGACAAGGACGGATACGCGTACGAGGAGGCAGGACAGGCGGCGAAGCGCCCCGTCTCCAAGCTCCGTCTGTGGGGGCGGCGCGTGACGCAGACGCTGCGCCGCAACGTCTCGTGGGGAGGCACTCCGCGCCGCCCGACACTCGCCGAGCGCGGGGGCCGCAACTCGAGCATGCCGCTCACTTCCTCGAGCTCGGGCGGAG
Organism: Apiotrichum domesticum; assembly: GCA_001599015.1. Taxonomy (NCBI): domain Eukaryota; kingdom Fungi; phylum Basidiomycota; class Tremellomycetes; order Trichosporonales; family Trichosporonaceae; genus Apiotrichum; species Apiotrichum domesticum. Next base: position 1,001,268 of record BCFW01000004.1, on the reverse strand, counting down.
CCGGATGGTCGTCCCAGCCCCCGTCGCCAGGCGGGCGCAGCTTCCCCGCCCCGCCGATATATCCCCGGAGCTTCAGCATGGCCGACACGCGCGCCGGCACGCCGCAGGGCTCGCAGGGCCCCGCGTCCTCGGCATCATCACCGCCGCGCCGGAGCGCAAGTGGGATGGGCAGCCTGCGGGCGCCTGCTCGTCCGTCGGCGCAGCGCGCGGCGTCGAGCAGCGGGTGGAACGACCCCCCGATGGCCATGTTTGGGTCGCAGGCCGAGAGCGAGGATGATGACTGGCGCGGGGCGACGCTTGCCCCTGCAAAGGACAGGAGCATCAGCCGGCAGAGCAGCCGCGTGAGCCTCAGCGAGCTGGGCCTCGCGCAGCGGAGCGCGAGTAGAGGAAACTCGCCGTATATTGGATAAAAACGCCAGGGACGCTAGGACGCAAGGACAGTTTGACGCCCGCAGGGCCTATTGCTATCGCTATATGCTATTGATTGTATCACAACTAGATTCATCGCATGCACTATGGAAATCGACAGGGGCAGAGCAAGGACATCGAAGTATGTCACAGGACAGTAACCACAACAGAACTAGACCAAAACCAAAACAGTCTCAACACTCAGAGCTCGTTCTTTTGCACCAGCAGCCGGCCGGCGCGCTTTTTCGTGTGCAAGCGGTTCACCTCGTTCCACGTCTGCTTGCGAAGCTTGGGGATGTCGTGATCGTGCTCGGGGCGGATGCCGAGGAGGAGGTTGCGAGCAATGGACGCAGCGCGCAGCGAAATGTCCTCGGTGAACTCGAGCGGCACGGTGATGGGCTTGATCACCTGCGTGAGCGCGACCGGGTCGGGGATATTGTAGGTCGGCCACGCCTGCCGGATCGCATGCCACCACATGAACGGGCCTGGGGTCAGTTTGACTCAGGGCACGAAAACTGATCCGAACTTACGACCATCCCACTCCTTCTGCGTCGGCATGCTGTTGCACACTATGTATGTGGCAAAGCGGTGCGTGACCAGGTCGTAGCGGTTGGCTACCCACGCGCTTTTCTGATATAAGTTAGAGGCTACAAAATACGGTAACTCACGATAGCACCATGACGGATGAGCGAGATAATCACACGAGGTGGCTCCGTCAGCCCAAAGGCATACCACAATGCCTCGAGGAGCGCCTGGGCGGTACCGTACTCCTTCTGTGATGTCAGCTAATCGATGAGAAAGAGGCTTACCGCATGGACAGCCTTGTTGATGGCCTCGGCAATGTTGGGCGGAACGAACAGTTTGTCGCACGGCTGCGGCGGGGTGCCCGACATGCGCAGCTGGAGGATACTGTTGTCAGTTCAAAGCGAGGGCGACAACTAACCGCTTGAAAATCATCATGGTCACGACAGTGAGCGGGAACTCATCCACCTGGCAGGTCAGCTTCAAGAGACACGCTGTACCTACCGGTCGCCCAATGGATATGCTCTCGAGCGCCTTGAAGAAGTAGTCATCCTCCCACACGAGCGCCCAGCTGCACAGGCGGTGGGTGACGAGCTCCCACGGGGTGGCCTTGAACGGCGGCGACATGCGGGGCGGGGTCGAAACTCTGCTGGAGATGGACTCGGGGGAGAACTTGGGTGTGTCGGGGTGCGAAGGCGCGTACGTTGACGGAGGGAGGGGAGGCAAGTCGCGGTCGACGTCAAAGGGAAGATAGCTCGCAGTATAGTCAATGTTCGATGCCTGCGACCGTGTAGCTGGGGGAGGAACCGGTGGATGTGCTGCGGAAGCGGGTGGCGAAGCAACAGGCGTAGGGGGCTGTGGAGCTGCGCGCGCCTCCTCTGTCGGGGGAATCACTGGTGTGTTCGTTGTATTGGTGACCGTCGTCGGGGGCTGGACGCGGATCTTGATCTCCGGGACCCATGCCCAGTCGACCGTGGTGGACCGCTTGCTGCTTTCCGACTTCTCCGTCGGGGGAGCAGAGGCGTGACGACGCGAGGCCGGCTGAGAGGGAAGATCGCCCGCATGATGTACTTCATCAGGAGCCACCTGGGAAGCGCGAGAGCTCGGCGGGCGGGTCGAAGGCGCAGCGTCACGGTGGGTATGATGCGAGCTTGGTGGGCGAGTCGATGCGGCCTTGCGGCTCTGCGCGGAGCTGGGCGGTATGGATGCATGACGGGCAGAGCGGTGGGACTGCACTGGAGAGACGGCCCGGGATGCCACAGGTGTTGTGTCGTCAGGCTGCGGCGGCGTGGTCTGAACGGCGTCCGAGGCGGTGTGGATCGTGTAGATCGACGCAGCCTTGAGGTCGGCTTTGAGGTCTGCTGCATGCCGCTCGCGGATAAAGTCCTCCAGAATCTGCTTTACAGGCACTCCGGCGTAGTTGATATTCAGCACCTCGGCCATCAGCTCGTGAGAGTCGCGCGATTGCACGCCGGTACGATAGTTCGGGTCGGTAGCGTGCGTGTGCGCAAAGCTCTGCACTGAGGGAGCCCCGGGTGAGGCCGCAGGGGCTGTAGGAGCGATGCTGCGCTGCTTGACAGAGCGAGCGGCAGTAGGTGCCTCGGGCTGCGGCTGAGGTGCAGGCTGCGAGGGCATCTCCTGCGGAGGAACCTGGGCGGCCTGCTGCTGGGGGAAGCCCTGGTACATCCCTTGCGCCATCGGCGAGGGAATTGACGGCTGCACCAGTGGCATGGGGTATGCGACGGGGTACGGCGCCGGGAAGGGATATCCCATGCCGAAGGGGTACATGCCGCGGGGCATGTCGTAGGGCGAGTCTCGCCCGCGGTCGCGCTCACGGCGAGTGGGACTAGAACAAACGCGACCACGGTACAGGTCCTCCTCGAGGTGGTCGAGATCGTCGTCGGACGACAGGCAGCGCGAGTGGTTTCCTGGGTCCTTGCAGATATGTTCCCTGGTTGCCTGGTCGACGTCCTGCTTTTCCAGCAAAGACTCGATGAGCTGAGAGTTAGACAGTCCACCAAAGTTCCCAACTCACGTCTTCAACAGTTGAGGCGTTGTCGCCCTTGACCGTCTCCTCATCCGACTCGTCGCCCGCAACGCGGCGAGAGCGCTTCCCCCGCTTGTCCCTCTTCTCCTTTTTCTTGATAACCAGCGGCTCGGTGCGCGTGACGCCCTTTTCCATTTCGCGGGTTTTCTCCCGAATGTCCTTGAGCTCGACGACGCGCGCACGAGCGGCGCGCATCAGTGCTTTCTTCGCCTCCTCACCCAGAAGGTTGAGTCGAGACGCGTCGAGAAGCTGGCAGAGCGTCTCGTCGTGGAACGAGCTATGCTGCACCATCTGGGGGACGTGGGTGGTCGCGACTGTCGGCGCAAGGGAACGGGTGGTGACCGATGGTGTGCCGTCCGAGGAGACCGAGCCTGCATATCCCCCTGGGACAGATCGAGCGACAGATGCCGGTGGCATAGCTGCGGCACTCACAATCGTGGGCATCGCGTTCGGCAGGGTGCCAGGCGGAGGTGCAGGTGATATCGCCATGGGCGGCACATTTTGAAGGTACGATGGGGTAGCCTGCTGGTGCTCGTACGAGCTGGCAAACGTCTGATCAAGACCAGCACCCGGAGCGACCTGCGAGGGACCGTAGTTGTCGCCAGGCAGCATGGCATCGTTCAAATGGATGTTGAGGCCGTACTGCGGTTCTCCAGTAATGCCGGGAATGTATGGCGGCCCAGACATCATAGGGGGCATGGAGTTGACATCCTGCCCTGCCGGGGCATTGTACTCTGTCTGTGCCACGGAGGGGACATGCGGTGCTGTCGGCGGTGCGGACGAGAAGATCGGGAATTGGGCTTCGTCCGTGGGCTGAATGTCAGTTAAGTTCAGTGCCACGCAAACTGACAGTGTCGCGGACGCTTTCCACCATGGCATAGTACTTTGCGGCCTCACCAGTCGTCGGTGGGGGCGGATACTGGTACGGCGAGTTGGAATTGGAGTGGTTACTAGGGAGTGGCTCAGAGTGCTCGACAATGTCGTTGAGTGGGGTACCATTCGAGTTGTTCCGGCGGTGGAAGCCGCGAGACGGCGCCGAACGAGGAAGAAGACCCGGCTGCGTCTGTATGTTGACGGGAACCGGGGCGCCGTTCGAGTGAAGAATGTGGCCAAACGACTCGGTCGACTGCGTGCGGTCTGTCTGGTGCTTGGTGCCCGAGGTCTGGCCGTTGGCGTATTGGTCCGACTGCGAGGGAATAGAGGGTGTGATGGACTGGTCGCGAGTGTGCCTCGATGGAGTGGACGAACGGGCCTCGCGGCCACCACTGTCGTCGGGAATTGCGCGAGAACGCGCTTTCGATGGCGCCTTTGATGCCTTGGATTCGGCCTTGCTGGCCGGCGCGCTGTGCTTGGATGTCTTCTCTTTGACACGACTCTTGACCTGCGGTTAGATGACAACTTGGGTGTAATCTCACCTTCGAAACCGGCGTCTCGACACTGTCGGTCTCTGTCATTGCGCTCTCGGTAACGGATCGTTTGTCCGTCTTGGGCTTTGGCGACTCCTTGGTGCTGGCCGCTGTGGTGTGCGTCTTCGCAGAGTCGGTCGGTGTTGTCCCGCGCTTCTTCTTCTTTTCTTTGCGCTTCTCAGAGACATCAACCGACTTGATGGACTTGATCGACGGCGCCATCACGACCGAGTCTGATGTGAGTCCGAGATCTATCGGAACCCGTCATCTCACTCACTCGTCTCGTAGGGACCCAGCATGCCCTCTTCCTCCTCGAAGCGCTGGCCCTTGAGCGTCTGCGCCCACTGTCTATAAAAATCAGCTCGGATCTTGAACATACGGTGTGGTGACGAGGTGTGTAATGATGATGTGGCAGTAGAGAGGGAGGAAGGTGCACAGATGAACACATCCAAACACAACACACACAGACACCAAACAAACACCAGCACCAGCATCCCAAACGGCCTGTGCGCAAACACGCAGGCACTCACTCAAGACGCAACATGGCGTACTGTGGGGGATGCGCAAACACGGTGTCGGGCATCTCCATGGGGGGCGTCGGGAGCTCTGAGTCTGGATCGCAGTCCAAGGTGGGGCCTGTGGTGAGCAGAGGGATTCGCAGAGATGGCTAGAGGGGTGGAAGGGTGCACAGTCCTGTACACTGTGCAGCTCCTGGATGGGAGGGTATAGAGGGAGAGGGGAGAATGGAGTAGCTACTGTAGGCAGCGAAGTTGTGCGAGATGGAGCGGGGTGAGGGATGGTAGGATGAGAAGGGATGAGAGAGAGACAGTGCAATGGATGGAGCGAGGAAGGAACAGACGTGACGTGTGATGGCGACAAGCGCGACGACGACCGACACGAGGCTCAAAAATCTCTCCAGTACACAGTGTGTGCGTCGTGGAAGGAAGCACAGTCGTGCTGCTCGTTACTCTTCGAGCTGCCCTCGACGGCTCCCTTATTGTGTGTGGGTTCTCCATCACGAACCCTCAATCCCCGACGGCGACCGTTGACTGTTACCCAATGTACTATTGTCCTGGGCCAATCCCATTGTGCCACTCGCATTGTTCGACATTGTCCATGATGGCCATGATGCGCATGATGGCCATGATGGGCTGCAAGTGCAGGATGTCAGGATCCGCGCCATCACGCAGCACACCTTCTTAGTGATCCGTGCGCGGTGGCGGGTCAAGGATAAAGGATAAAGGACAGAGGAGAATCAAGACACGGACGAGATTACTCACTCTCGCAAGGCTTTTTGTCCAGTACCGGGTATCCTGGGTTTCCTGGATATACTGGGGGGGCTGGGACCTCTTCGCTGGCACGAGTGAGCAGGGGTTTCTGGTCGGAGACGGTGATGGGAGCGTGGACATCAGCAATGGGCGGCTTCTCGACCTCGTCCAGCGTAATGTGGGGTACAAGAACAGGAAGCACGAGCGCTGTTGTCGCGGGCAGCGCACACGCCACAGATGAGGGTTTAGGGGCCTTGGGGGGCAGTGGCGGCGGTCCAAGCGGCGACGGCGGGGCTGGGGCCAAAAAGGCAAGGAAACGATTGCCTGTCGAGGTACCGACGCTCATGCCGTGGCTGTTGCCGGTACTCATGCTCGTGCTCGCGCTCCCGCTCCCGCTCCCGTCATCATCGGCCGAGCGCGAGCGCGCATGTCCCCGGGTTTCCGGCACGAACCAGTTCTTGAGGCGCGCAAGGCGGCGCTGGCTAGACGGCGGGGTGAAGCGGCTCGCGGCCGAGTCGGAGAGCGTGTGTGTGTGCGAAGTGGGAGTCCACCGGATGGCGGGGGACGAGCTCGAGCTGGCTGTTGCCTCTGTGGTTTGGGGAATCTGGGTGGTGGGAGTGACGAGCGCGCCTTTTTCCCTTTCGCTTCTTCCGCTCTTCTCTGTCTCGCCCCTGTAAAAGTCCCTGTATGGGTCGTGCTGCGAGTCGTACCGCATCAGATTGGAGGGCAGGTCGGGTGCGAGCTCGAGCGCGAGGGGGTACCGCCCCCCGCTGTCGTGTACCGTGAGCTCAAAGTCGCGCATCGCGAACGGGGCCATAGTGGGGATTGGATAGGGAGTGGTGCGGGGCTCGGAATGGAAGGACGAAGGAGAGGGCTGGTATGTGGATAAGCGTGGAGCGACGAGCGACACGTCAAGTGGCAAAGAGGGCAAAGGGGACTGAGTTCGAGGGACGCGGGAATGCGACGCGCGAAGACGACGGCGAGGGCGTTGTTTGTGTTTGTATGCGCACTGGCCTCTCGACCGCTAGGGGTGGTGGGATTGCAGGTGGGTGGTTGGGTGCCGGGTGGTGACTTTTTTCTGGACATATATATCCCCTCTGTCGTGAGCGAACTTTGACCCTCCCACACCTCTCAGACGAGTGTCGAGCAGGTCACGCACGCAGGTCGCTGTCCACGGCGTGTAGATGTCGGGAGATCAGCTGTTCAACAGGTGTTGGTAGTTGAGATATTGTGTAGTGATGACGAGAACAAGGGGTGAGAAGGTGATGAGCAATGATGATGAGCGGGATCAGCGGGGCGATCAAGAAGAATAGAGCAAAAACAAACAAATTAGAAGTTCCACACACAGATCCACACACAGAGAGATTGTGCACGCTGCTCTCGTGATCTGCAGGGACGCCATCCCTGGGACTTTCATCAACCATCCAACGCGCCCGCGCGAGGAAATACACGACAACAGCCGCGACACGCGACGCGAGCAGACACAGGCCACGAGAGCAGAGATGCAAAGATCCATCACCAGCTCCAGCCTGCTGCTCGCTGCTTGGTCCGCCCAGCATGCCCGACAACCAAATCCCTTATGGCCCTCGATAAACGTGGTCCGTGCGCCGCCACGATTAACACCACACAAGACAACGGCGTGACGCGCAGCGCGCCGCGCGCCGCCAAGCCCTGGGTAACCCATCTCACGCGCGTAGAGTAAGCGGTAAGCAGTGCGTGAAGCGGCTGATCAGTTGTGCCCGGGCCGCGAGCTATTGGGTGTTTCTCTTGGCGTGGATCGATCGCGGGGGGGCTGCCGCCTGGATTGTGGTTGTTTGTTTGCTGATTCGCTCCGAGTTGCGTTCCGTGCGTGATGGGGAATCCAGGGAACATAAAGGAACGGGTATCTGTGTCTGGCGTTCTGGCGTTCATCAGGCGTCAGGCGCGTCGCGCGTCAGGGTCCAGTGGCCAAACAAATGAGATCGTATGGCAAGGAGGCACATGGCTGTGATCAGCAGTATCGTTGTGGCACGTTCGTTCATGATCGTCCTTTATGATATACTCATACTCACGGCAGCCCGGATGCATACGTCAATAGGGATAGGATAGGGATAAGGATAGGGATACACTGACAACGGCGGCACCGCTACAACTCGATTGAACACGACACTACCGCGGGTGGGGCACGAGCGAGGAGTCCTCCGTGGCCTCCTCCGTGACGGCCTCTTCGGTCGTCTCCTCCGTCTCGACCTCAATCTCCCCGGACGAGTTCTTGGGCCCGCTCCGGTCGCTCTCCGTGGAGCGCTTTACCTCGTCCTTTGCGCCCAGGAGGTCTGGCGTGAATGACCGGATATCGTGTATCTCCTCTGGCTCGGCGACGACGTGCTCTGGCGCCTCGTCAACGAGCTCCAGCATGTCCTTCTGGAACGTCTTGGACACAGTGCCAACGGGCGGGACGGCGGGGAGGGGTTCGAGAGATGGCTTGGATTCCGGGGGTAGGAGCTTGTTTGTCACCGCGGGCGACACGGCAGGCGAGACGACGCCGGTGACGGTTGCGCGGCGCGGCTTCTTGACCGTCTCGGGAATCTTCTCTTCGACGCCGAGCGCGACACGTAGCCTCTCCTCCACGTCCTTCTTCTTTGTGCGCACGCCGCCCTGCCAGATCAGAACAGCTGCGGCGATACCGCACAGGAACGACAGCGGGATGAGACTGCCCGTCGTCCACGGAGGACGAGTGTGGCGGTCTGGAGTAAGCTCCGAGTCTGGGAGAGATGCTGACGGCACATCAAGCAGCATCACTCACTCATGCCCCACATGCAGCCGCAGAGAATACACTGGAAGAACGAGTTCAGGTCCATGAACTGTATGTGAGCGACGCCCATCGCAGCTCACTCACAATCGTGTTCCACAGCGCCCACTTGATAGGAAACGCAAGGTGCGTCGCCGTCTCGTGCGGGCGGTACCAGGTCTGATGTGAGATGAGATTCTCAATATTTTACCCACCTGGCTTTCTGCAAACTTTTCCTGATGGTGAACAAGCCTGGCATGATCCTTCTCGCTCAGCAGTTCCTCGTCCGGATCGTATTCCTTTGGAAGATCGTCATTGTTTTTCGCGGGCGGGAGACCGAGGGCCTCGCGGCGGCGAACCACCCGCATGCGCAGCGTCCAGATCACGCTCATGCGGTACGTGTCGACTGCGCGCCACGGGATGAGGCCGACACCGGTGATGGTGAAGAGGCCGTTGGTGACCTGACTCGAAATTTCGACCCATTTGTCCTGCGTGTCCTTGCTGGAAGTCGGGATCCAGCCGAGGAGGAAGAGCACGATTGCCGCACCCCAAAACGCGACGAGAAAGCCGTAGATGGCGGTAATGCAGCCCATTGGCGTCTTGAGATACGCCCACAGACCGCGCAGTCCGCGACGCACCTTGTCCTTGTTGACAAGCACGCGGCGCACGTGCTTATCCAGCTCGTGCTCCTTTGTGACCTCCTTGACGTCCTCGATTACCTCCCTCTGCACTTTCTTGTCGTCAGTGAGCACAGGAGTGAGCGGAATGTCGGCGGGGGCAGTGGTGCGCCGTCCAACTGTCGGGCGCTGTGGTGGCTGCTGGTGCTCCTCCTCCTTTTTGAATCCCGGAATGAAGCGCGTGAGAGTGGATGCCCTCTTCCGGGGTGCTCGTGGTTTTGGCGCAAGTGGTTCGGTCTCTGGCTCTTGATCCGATTCATGCAGCAGGTGTCTGAGGTCAGCCTCTAAACGTTCACTCTCTCTACCCACGGGACAACCTCGTATTCATCCGTGTGCGAGTTGAGCGTGAGGTGCGGACGGCGCGTCCACAACATTGGGATGTTGGGAAACATAATCGAATTGGTGACGTTCTGCAGATGATTGACTGTCCTTGTCAGCATGGGAAGCAAGAACCATAACCTTGGGCCGTAGGACCTATCACGGTGACTCACCAGTCCCCACCTCGGGATCCACACAGTCGAGCAGGCCAACCACATCGTCATGCAGCGCGCCGCTGTGATCTGCAATATCGCTATCGTGCGCCTCGGGGATAGTGATGCTGACTGCCGAGATGGACGAGCTACGCTCCCGCCTCGAGCTCGTTTGGCTGCCCTGCCGGCGCTCCCTGCGCTCAGCATCGGCAGCAGGATGCTGTGCCTCAACATCAGGCTGGAAATTCGGCTGCTGCTGCTGCTGCTTGTTGAGCAACTGCTGGCGGAGTGGCATGCGGACGCCGACGGAGTGTGCACGCCGGCGGTTCGGCGCGGATGGCGCGGATGGGGGGAGGGGCCGGGAGCTGGATGGAGGGGGTATTGCTGAGGCCGAGGGCGCGGTCGCGGCTGGCGATGCGGGCGCCGGCGCCGGCGGCCCTGGCGGTGTGCCGGGCGGCGACGGCTGACACTCCGGAGTAGTGAGCAGTTTGTCGACGGCGAGCGTCGAGCGCTCCTGGATTGGCGGGAGGGGGTGGTAATGCAGCGCGCCGGGGTGGTACATGTCGAGCTGCTCTGGGAGCGTTTCCGGTACGTGTACCTCTGGTGGTGGTGGTTGCTGTGCGCGGGCCCGGATACAGTCGATGGAATAGCATCGCGCGGGGCGTACTTTAATCGTCGGGCGCGCGAGGACTTGGGCAGCGTATGCCTGCTGATACCCCGCCGCGTTCGCCGCGCTCGCGCTGAGACTCGTGCTTGCGCTCGTGCTCGTGTCCGTGCTTGCCGTGTTGGTTGTGCTGGTGCTCGGGCCGGCCTCCATCAGCTGCGGAGAGGTGCGCGGTCGGTCAGCCTCCACCCCAGCAGTGGCGATGTCGGCTTCGGCCTCCGCGCCCGCCGTGGCCCCGCTCGGCGTGCGCGATCGGCTGGAGCTGGGCATGGCGGTGCTGTACTCTGTACTGCGATGCGATGCGCGGGATGTTGTGCAAGTGTCTGTGGGAAGGAATGGGGAGGAGTTGAACTGCAATCTCGAAAAGTCACATTCGGTGCTCTGTTTTCCTTTCGTTTATTCCAGGATCCTGGCCCCATTCACCAAAAGCCGCTGATATCAACACACGCACATGCGCACATGCGCAGGCACCACCACCACACCACCCACACCACCCACGCCGCGGTAACTCTGGGCCGAGACCGAAAACCTCAAATGTGCCACCGCGCAATGTGGTGCGCAGTCATGCAGTCACTGTCCACTATAGCCCCCGCCGTTAACCGTCGACGGTGCTTGCTGTGCAGTACAAACAATATAACGGGTCCGATGCTCTTGGCATCGTTGATGAATACGCTGTGTGCTGCGCGCTGTGCGATCATACGATCATGCGCGATCCGCGACATTTATTGATGCATACAGAGTAGCCGGAGATTATTGATCAGCGCAGTCCATCCAGGCCCCTCTAGGGACAAAAGCGCCCCCAAGAGCTACCAGAATTTTTGAAAGGTGGGGGGAATATTCAAGAAGTGTTTTGAAGTGAGCGTGTGGAGGCATGATGATGTTTGTAAACGACACCAAAAGTGGCCACTCTGTCGAGGAGAGGGACATTGAACAAGCGAAAGTTGATGACAACTGTCGTCTTCCTTTTCTCTCATCTCTTACTCATCCATCTAACAACACGACAAAGAAAGAATGGTGAGCACAAAGCTAAGGTTGTACTATTTAGCTTGGCTAACACCCGCAGTCGAAGCATCACACCGGTAAGCTGATCAATAGCACTTGCAGCTGACAAGCAGATCTCTTGATGTGTCGCCGCCAGCCCGGCGTCGGTGAGTGGTAATGAATACTTGTCGAGCACAGCACACTGACATCAGCTATTGGCCGCGTGTGCGAGAAGTGCGATGGTAAATGGTGAGCTTCGCCGCCGTTCGTTGAGCTGACACCAGCCCCGTGTGCGACTCGTATGTCCGTCCCATGACGCTGGTGCATATCTGCGAGGAGTGCGCTTGTGAGTTTCCTTCCATCTGGCTTTGTTTCCTGTCAAACGCTTACATTTAGTTGGAAACGGTGCGAACCGGTGTATCGTCTGCGCGTCGACTGGTGAGTAGCAAGCCGGGAGGAAGACTGACGACAGCCATCTCAGACGCGTATTACTGCACAGAATGTGAGTTTTGATCTGTCGGATTCCACTAACCCTCAGGTACACGGTTGGAGAAGGATCGCGACGGATGTCCGCGAATCATCAACGTGGGTATTTCATCCGCTTTTGACCCGGCATGTTCTGACTGTCACAGCTCGGCGCATCGCGAGTGGACGCATTCTACGAAAGAAAGAAACTCAAGTATGTTCAGCTTCCCGCATCTGTCGCATCTTCTCAGCTGACATTCAGTTCGCAAGGCGGAGGGTTCCAACGAGGCTAGCAAGATAGACAAGGTCATAGGGCTACGAACATGTATTGTCATTTAATCGTCTACAAACAGGCACTGCCTAGCCGTTGAGGATACACACGCCCGGGCGGAGCGCGCACCATTCCGGCTGGAGGGGCACGGCACCCACGCCACGGTCAACGAGGCGGTAGCGAATGTCGTGCATGCGCGGGAGGGCGGTCTGGGCATTGCGGGGGAAGCCCTCGGCGCCGGCGCCTGTCCAGAAGAGTTCGGCGACGGCCGCGGCGCGCGGCCACATGACGCTGTCGAAGTTTGTCTCGTCCGTCTGCTCGGCCCACAAGCACGCCTGTCCTCCAAGGACGAGCTTGCGCTGCTCGGGCGCGACGTTGTTGTATGGGTCGAATCTGTGGTCAGGAGATGAAAGAGGGAATTGCATGCAGTGGTGCCGAGCTGTGCGATACATGGCGCACCTCGGGCTTTGTGCACTCTCCCATCGTCACTCACGAGTACATGTGTGCCCAGGACTTGAACGGATCGCACCAGGAATTGGATCCTCCGCGCTCAATGACCCACCCGCCCTGTCCACAGTCCTGCCGTCAGCCGAGCCGTTTTCCACCACTTACGAGATAAAAGTAGTCCGCAGGCGCATGCACGACGCGGAAGCCCTTATCCAGCACGGGGCGGACATCCGCCGAGCTCGCCCAGATATCCACAATCGTATCGGGATGCAGCGCCATGTCCCCGTGAGCAAGCACCATCTCCTGCCAGACGAGCGGCGTCTTGCCAGCATCGGAGAGAGCGCCGTGCGTCACCCGCGTAAAGTCCCGCAGGGCGTCCTCGATGCCCATCCCCCGCTCGCGCAGCTTTGTCTGCGTCGGCCCGTCTTCCGCCATACACCGCAGATTGAGCTCGTCGCCCCCAGTGGAGAAATACGGCGACTCCACAAGACCAGCGGCAGCGGTAAAGAGATCGGCCGCGAAGCGCGCCACGCCCTCGTCCGCAAAGCGCAGCTGCCCCGCCGGCGGCTGGTTCGCGTACCCCGTCCACGGGACGTGCTCGCGACACGCAATCATGTCGGGGTGCGACTCGCCGATCGTCGCCGTGTGTCCTGGCGTGTCGATCTCGAGCACGACATCAATACCCCGCTCAGCAGCGTACGCCACGACCTCGCGAACATTGCCCTCAGAGTACTTTCTGCCACGGTACGCCGCGCGCCCCGCGAGTTCCGGGAAAGCTGCCAGGTCCAGGGGCCACGAGTTCGAGTCGGTGATGTGCCAGTGGAACACTGAGAGCTTGACGGCCGCCATGGCGTCGAGCATGCGGAGGAGCGCGCGCTTGGAGAAAAAGTGCCGGCTCGTATCGAGGAGCACGCCGCGCCACGCAAAGGCCGGCACGTCCGATATCTCGTACGGTGCGAAGGGGAGATAGCTCCGACCAGTGGTTTCGGTATCGCCTCCGAGGGGAAGCTGCGAGGTGTCCTCTTCCGCGGAGAGCGAGTTGCCGACTTTGTACACCAGGTTCTCAAATGTCGTGAGCGCGCGGAACATGCCCAGTGCGGTATCCCCCTCGGCGCTCGCCGCGCCGCGCACGGGCACGCGGAGCTTGTATCCCTCTGCCTTGGCGCGGTGCTCGGCTTTACGAGTGGCGTGGTGCGCGATGGGCCGGGAGTCGGAGAAACGCAGTGTCAGTGCCGTGATCTCGTTGTCGGGGCCGCATGGGGCGCTGGACGCGGCGAAGAACTCGTCGCCGGCAGAAACGGAGAGGTATGCGTGCTGGCTCTTGCGTATTCTGCCAAGCATGCGGTCCGCTGCGCGCCTAAGATCTCCGGGTGCGTTGTCTGGGAGCTCGACGCGGAAATCCTTCGCGAGACAGGCGGGAGAGCTGCCGATCTTATGGGACGACGGGAGGGGGACGAGGTTGAGGCCCGATTGCGCGGCTGTGGAGGGGACGAAGGGCGAGAGGGAGAGCGAGACGAGGATGCCGGGAAAGGCGATGAGCGCGCCGAGCGCCGCGAAGAGGAGCGCGGAGAGCGGATGAGCCACTACTGATAATAGCGCGCGGCCCATCTTTTGGCTTTGTGTGTGATGGGTTTGTCTGTGATCTGTGGTGGATGGTCTGGAGACAACAGGAAACAGCAACCCCGGGTTATCTTCGGGCTACACGTCGCATTATACCATGACGTCCTGCACTGTTTCGGTAAACTCCCCGGCGTGTGCGGCTTGTTTACCGGATGGCTTGTGATTGTGAATGGGGATGTTATCGACGAGCACAAGCACAATGGTATGGTCGCGCTGTTCTGTTTTCTAGGGCTAGAACTCGGCTAAGGCCACCTTAGCTTTCTTGACACGCTGTTCGCCGACTCGCCCGACAAGCTCTACACGTTTGTGCTGCGCATACTGAGCTATACTGAGCTTCCCATTCCGCGTGGCGACCTCGTATCTAGATCTTGGATCCCTAACCCCGCTGAGTTGTGACCTGCTGGTTTATCACAGCCCACGGCTCACGACGGCTTCTTGACCGATCCCCCGAATCAACAGGGTAGACGGATGAGAATCTCGAAGTCGGAGGGGTACCACCGGGGTCCCCATCGCAATGCCGCTCGCTCCTGGAATCCTCGGTGATTAATCTCGGATGTGGTATATCCCGCGATACATCAGATTGTCAGCATCGATGACTCCAATGCTGACTCGTACTACTCCTATGTTGTCTCGTTTGTTCACCACCTCGGCGATCAGCGCAGTGGAGGTCCCCGCACACGGCACGAGCAAGCGGGGTGCATGGGGTGGAGGTCGGCCAGGCCGCCCGCCTGCGAGACTGTTCGATATCCGCGGACCAAGATCGCTCCGTGTACCCCGTGTGGCACCCCACCGATCATCTGACCGTCCTTTCTGCGCATGTGACCTCATACCCCCCGATGGCTCGAGTGTGAACAGCAACAGCAGCAACAGCAACAATCCGGACGAGGATGATTTGGGTTCCAGTGGAGGCGCAGATGTCCGCCTTGCCGTGTGAACCCTCGTCATCGCTGAGAAATCGCTGGGAGCAGTGGTGCCTTCTGGTGTTCTATGAGAGGGTGCAGTATAAGAACCTGCCCGTCTTATGATCGTGCCCACATCGACTCTTGCATCGTCATCACCACCACCAGAACCAGAAACTACACAACAAACCACTACCCACACTCTCATCCCACAATGAACCCGCTCGAGCAGAAGAACTGGAACCTGTCCAAGGGCCAGCGCCGGCAGTCGATGGACTCGCTCGCCACCTCGCCGAAATCCAACTTTGGCCTCGGGTTCGCCAGCCGGGCCAGCAACCCGGGCATGAGCCCGGCCGAGCACCAGGCGTCCCTCCAGCAGACGTACCACGAGCGCAAGATGAGCATGGGCAGCGCGACCGCCAAGAAGATGTGATTTGCGTCGACTGGTGAGTCGCGAGTGGCGAGTGGCGAGTGATGGAGTGATGGAGTGATGGAGTGGCGGTCCGTCTCTGGGACGTCATTGGCTGACATGTAGTGATTGCTCTGGACCGTTCCCATTTATCAAGTACCACGCATCAAACGACCAGGCAGCAAACAAAGTTGTAGTACGAGTCAGAAGTAGCAATGCTCATCAGAAGTAGTAGTTCGAATGCAACATGGTGAAAGCAGCATGGCAGTGCGCAAGATGCGTTGGCGCAGTGACCAAACGATGCAAACGACAAAGCATGCATGCGCATGCAAAGCACGATCTGGAGCACGTGGGCGGCCCCAAACGTTGACCGCGGGCTGCGTGATGCCTCCTGTGATCCTGTGATCCTGTGATCCTGTTGCGCCGTTACTGCCCACCTTCGCACGACGCTTGATGCTACGCGCGAGCTTGAGCTGTAATGATAGACCAAGCTGGATCCTGCAGTGAATGGACGATTGAGCAGATAAGATACTGAGTCATCCCTGTCAGTCCATGCCCATGCAGTCATTCACATGGCCCACGCTGCTCGCACTGCTCAACCCGGGACGCCGGCCTACACGTACATATCATTAATTATATCCACCCTCTTCTCCTCCATCCCGTCCCCCGCGCTATGTGACAACATACTTGTACTCCGGGGGGCCAGGACACAAGCCATCAACCGTCTCCTTGCACTCCGCCAAGTCCGGGACCCAGACATGCGACGGGCCGTGGGGACACAAGCCATACTCGACGTGGTAGCAGTTACGCGCGTGGCAGCACTGCACGTTCGGCGCGCCGGGACAGTGCCCCTCCTCCGCCTGGCCCCAGTGCTGGCACTCGGCGGTCGGGATGCATACCCCTTGACGTTAGTGGGCGCTATATGTACTATCCTGTTCATATTCATACCTGGGAGGCCGTTGTCAAAGCGGCAGTACGTGCCGTGGAAATCGGTCTTGTGTGCGTGCGTGAGCCCAAAGGCGGCAATGACGAGTAGCGCGAATAGCATGGTATTCCCGATGAGCGGAATGGTGCGGAGAGTGAGCTTTTGTGTTTCCATGTTCCCGGCCGGATGGATATATATCCTCCGTGGATCTGGGACTCGTACTGTATCTCTACTTGCTGGAGTTGTTTGGTTGGCTGATACCCTGGCCGGCGGTGAAGCGAGGCACAGGGTCAATCGTCAGTCGTCGTCAGCGACCAGCAACCCTCCCTACTCCCGAATTGGAGCACCGTGGAATGGGGTTGTGAGATACAGGTCCTAGAAGTGGGTCCGGGGTGAGGGCCTCGCTGGGAGCGTGCAGGGGATGCGAGAACTCGTGCATGAGACATTTACTGCAGCATTACTGTATTAATTAGCAATGGAGGGAATGGAATCGGGGACCACCATGCGGGCAATGCAGCAGTTTCTCAACAATCTACATGGCTACATATGAGCTGGACCCACTCCGTCCGTGGTTTGAGGGCGATCACTCAGTATCATTGTGGGACGGTGATACGGTTCGTACCTGCTGGTCGGGGTTGGCCCGATGGCGGCCACGAGCCAACATATGACGTCTAGCGCCCTGAACCACCCTGCGCTTCTATTCTTCTCCAACCCTGCACCCGGTCATACTCTGACAGCATGACAGCATAGCGAGTTTCGCACAATAGCACACACCATTGGCGCCAGGGGAGTCGCTGGGCAGTACGGGTCGTCTCCTGACCCCCCAAAGGGCGCCGGCTGTGCGGTTCGTGACGAGTTGATGGTCGCGAGTCGAAGTGCAGGTGCAACTTGTCTCCCAAGCAAAAGCTGTTGACCAGCATCAGCAACCAGCACCTGTTAGTCACCACTTGGCAAGGTCGCAACTCAAACACGATTGAAGCTAAAGAGCGGTAGCGTGCCGATCTCCAGAGCACAAATGGCATTTTCAGTGCTCTGAAGGGCACTTGAGTGCACTTGGGTGCACTTGAGTGCATCGGGGTCCGCAAGTCTGTGCAATCTGTGCCCTCTGCGCCCTCTGCGACCTCTGTGCGTTCCAGTCCGAGTGTCCGGGCAGTGAAAGTGAAACGCGCACGCAAGAGATAGCAGTGTCTGTCGGTGGGTGTTAGCACCGGTGTGCAAAGGATACAAGGAGAGGGGATTCGGTGTTTATGACTGGCTGATTGATAGCTGAAGGGGGGTGTTTCGATGTTTGGCGTTTCATCTGCCTGACAGCTGGGAGGCTGACGCGATGTCCCCACCCTGCAAAAAACAGCGCATGGCAGCGCTGTTCGATCAAGCGATGCAGCTAGGCCTTCGCGGTAGCTCGGCGGTAGTCTCTCCTTGTACTGCTTCCGGGGACACTTGAGGCTGTTGTGTAGCTGCTACTGTAGTCGCGCACGGCGATGAGATGGATTGGAGTGAGCTCCGAGACGCCGAGATGGATTGGGGTCGGGTATGCTGTGGAGAGTCGCCGCGTTTCCCGAGTGGTCTCGGGTATCCGAAGTGCTCACACTGTGTGCACGCTGCGCCGCTCCGTGTCCCAGTATTCAAGTCAGTCAAGTTGGCGATGAAGTGGGGTCCTGAGCATGCGCAGATGTTCCGCCACGGATGGCCACAGCGCTCTCTCCCAAGACGTTCGTGGATGTGACTGTGACAGACCTGGCTCTGATTGCGTGGTCTCGGAGTATCCTGCACCCTGGTACAGCACCGGATCGCGTCTGGCCGTGCGTTCCAGTTCACGACTGTGAGAGATCGAGAGTTGCGCAGGTGGAGAAGCGCTGCACGTGGACAGCACCCCACGAGGGCCAGTACTCATCACGGTCTTCCAAACGCACGCATGCCGCACAGCGCTGCACTAGCCTCAACGTACGGCGCGTAATAATCGTATGCTACTGTAAGCGCTTCAACGTACGGCGCGTGATAATCGTATGCTACTGTAAGACTAGCATGCACAATGGTCGTGTGAGCGCGTATGACATTTCATCGCATCGGATTCCCCTAAGCCCCTAGGCGCCGGCCTAGGCCCCTAGTTTGTCGCGTCGCGTGCCGATTCACCCAGGGCCCAGCCGCCCCAGGGGGGGCGCGAAGGGGGGGGGAATCACACCGAAGCTTTCACCACTACACCTTAGGTCATAGATCCCATAGAGCCTGTCACCGCCCCAGGAACACTTCTCCTCTGCGAGATGGAACGGGCGATGAACATATGTAGCAGAACGTGCCGAACACCAGGAAAGCGATATCACTGAACGCTGAGAGTGAGATTCACCTGTGCTCGGCCAGTGCTGCCCGACTCACAGTGAGTGTCATCCCTGGGTGTGCGAGGTTGTGCTGGTGCTGTGATCTGTGAGGCGAAGGCGAGTGGTACGCGGTGTCAGTTGCCGAATGTCACGGGCGGAATGGTTTACGTCGGGGATGTTGACTATATGCTGAAGCCTGAATCAGTACATAAACGGCCGGTCTTGGTGTCCAAGAAGAACATCATCCCACTCTCAACAGCTCTACTTTACAGGCCACAGGTGAGCGATCCCGGACTTCTGGCGCTCGCTCTAGGTACTGACGCCTCTCGCAACTTACAGCTCTTCCCGCAACTCGACATACACACCCGATTACCTCCCACGACTCTAACACCAGTTGAGACTCACGCACATTACCGCCCTCCAACAACTGCCCCCTTGGACCTCCAGCGACGTGAATACTTCTGAGAAGCCTCACCTGACAACAGTTCTCCTACGCATGGCCGGTCATCGCATCGACATCTTCCCCCCTTGAACCCGCTTGACCCCAGATACCCGAACACCATCAAGCGACGCTCACAACGCTCTCACCACCTGACCCTGGACAAGGAGGCCCACCCCGCTGTCCACGACAACCCCTCAGTTCTGCACGGCGACAGCCCTCTGCGTCGCGCGCAGCCGTACGGTTCTTCAGTGAACGTACCGCCTGCGCGCCCCATATCGATACACCCGCCGGCGGCGTTCCATGAACCTGCCGGAAGTCTATCGTCTCCGGGTGTTCTTGGAGAAACAAAGCATGGTGCGAATCCCCTCTGCATTCCAGTCCTGCCGGGTTGACATTGCGCAACTCCGACAGCCCCTTCAACCCCTCCCCTCTCTCCCGCACGGCGACAGCCCTCTGCGTCGCACACAGCCGCAAGGTTCTTCGGTGGACTTGCCGCCTGGGTGCCTCTTGTCATCCGACACCAGCCTCACAACTGCACGGTGCTCTATCCCCTCTGCATCTCGCCGCAGCCGCAACCTCCTTCTGGACTTGCCGCCTTCGTGCTTCCATACTTGATCCTTCGCAAGGTGTCCATCCCCTCTGCACTCCGTGTAGCCGTATTCTCCTCTGGAAATGCCGCCTCCGCGTCCCCGGTCCCACGGGGTCGACCTCGTCAACAGGGTGTTCAATCACTCATCTCACAACTGGCACGGTGTTCTATCCCCTCTGCTCCAGCCGCAGCCGCAACCTCCTTTTGGACTTGCCGCCTGTGTGCTCCCCTTCTCCGCACGGTGTTTATCCCCTCTGCACTGGCCGAGCCGCAGCCTCCTTCTGGACCTACCGCCTCCGCGCCCCCTCTCCACGCAAGGTGTCTATCCCCTCTGCATTGGCCCGTAGCCGCATCCTCCTCCTGGACTTGCCGCCTACGCCCCCCCTCAGAGACACGGCGCACGCCCTCTGTCAGGACGATGAACATGGTGACTGCTGTATCCCCTCTGTCTCGTCCGTTCTGTGATTTTGCTTCTTACGGCCGTTCTCAGGAGATATGGCGCCATGCCCGCTATCAGGCCTGCTGACGATACTGACCTTGTGTGCGTCAAGACCATCAAGTCCATCAAGTCCATCAAGAACCACTCAGGACTCGAGCTCAAGACTCAAGACCATCAAAACCCGCGCAAGACCGTCAAGCCGCAAGATTGCTGACCCTGCTGACATATGTCCTCACTACTGACGCTTAGCCCTACCGCAATGTGACAAACTGCTGATGCCAACCCTGCTGACTCTGCTGACTCGCTGACTCTGCTGACCATACTCACTCTGCTGACAATACTCACTCTGCTGGCAAACTGACTACTGACAACTCATACAGGGGCGCACCCATTCGATGTCTCCCATGTCGAGTACACGTTCAACACACGCACGCGAACAATCATTCCTGCGGACCCGTTCCGATCTCGCACGGCTTCCACCAAGCTCCCCACAGTACCATAGTCCGGCGTCACCATCGTCCTCACAAGACTCTCCTAGCCAGAGCAGGGATCGACCTTGTAGTTGTCCGATAGTCATAGTCCATGCCACCCACGTCATTTGTCCAAGAACACTCTTGAGAAAAGAGGATTGAGCAGCACTGCCGAGTTCAGACGAGACTGACCTGAGCAGCGTCAAGACTCCTACTCCCTAGAACACCCCCAGAAGGGATCAAGGCTTCTTTCAGGTAAATCCGACTTTTGCTCGCAGCTCTGCGCTCAGTCGAACGCTCGCACTCAGGGTGACCGTTGCGCCCCCAGGATCCCAGGATCGCCTGATCACCCTGATCGTCCTGCATCGACCCACTAATCCCACAGCATGCATCCCTGAGGCATACGCAAAAGCGCTCACTGGGCCCAGCAACAAAAGGTAGACGTCTGCAGCCGCCTAAACCTCCCCCTCCCAGTGTCTAGTATGAGAGAGTACTCGGTGCGTGTTGGACTCTTGTATGTCCCAAACACTTTTGCAGCTGTCGATGCCCACTTGGCTAGCACACCGCATACTGGGCTGAAAGGTTTGAGGTTTATGGGTGAGACTAGCGCGGATGGTTGGGGTGGGGTGGCTGGCAAGTGAGTGGGTTTGGAGGTGACTGGAGGGGGGTTTGGTGCCCCGCATGTTCTCTGGTGGCGAACTTTGTAACTGTGGATGTGACGAGTGCGTGAGCAGGAGCAAGCGTGGCGAGAGTCGACCAACGACAGGACCTGAACGAGACCTCTGATTCTCTCGACTGTTGGGAAGACTACACGATATCCGCATCCCGTACCCATGTGCTCGGCGGGGCCGCCGACTCACGATCCTCTACTCCCATCCTCCCGCTCCAATCTTCCCCAACTGCACATGAACCTTCCAGCTTCCAGACTTGTATCGCTGCGCCACGATGCTCTGGCACTGCTACTCGTCGCTTGCGCATTTATAAGCGTTAAGACGCTAGGGGTTTGAGACGCGCGCAGGGTATCGATCGAGGAAGCTGTGGGCCGAGGGCAGAGAACGACCAAGTGGTTTCTCCCCAGTTTGTCAGATTGTCAGCACGTCCAAACATCTGCATATCAGCCTCATCGTGAGCAGCCACTGAACTGGGACGAATGTCAAGTGTTCTCTAGGGACATCCTTTGTGCCTGGTCGCCGCGTCCCTCTTGTGGTCCCCACGCTCAGTACATTGTCACAACTACGGTCGCACGGGGCTCGGGTACATGTCTACGAGCCTGCAGGCCCAAACACCGCCAGTACAAGGGCGGAACATATTTAGAAGACTGGTGTCAGCGGCGCAGTAGCAGGTAAAGCTTGTGGTACTCACTGGCACGGATGATGCCTCCGCCGATGGCGCTGCCCGCACCAAATCCGACACCCGAGACGGCGCTGTTGGCGAGCTGGAGTCAGCAAAGCCATGGCAGTTAAGACTCACATTGTTTCCGTACTTGCTCTTAAACTTGTTCACCTTGTCCTCCTGCACGACAATCGTCTGCTGCTCCGGCGCGGGCGGCGCAGACGCCGGCGGCTGGTACGGCTGTGCGCCGTAGCCCGCCTTTTCGTTCTGGTTGTAGTACGAGTTTGTGCTCGCGGCATAGCTTGATGTGCCGTAGGGAGCACTGTGTGTCGAGGACTCGGAAGCGCTGGCGTCAGCTGGGCAACAATAAGGGGCAGCTGGGTAGATCCTCGTTCTCTTATCTGCAGCAGCGCAGCAGCGGTCCGCACGAGTCTCAAATAGCTTCCCACTGGATGGCCCCAGCCTTCCTAAGGGCACAACCCCTCGCTGAGCTGACTGACTCACATCTTCTCCACATAGTTACTCGGGAACAGGCCGCTCTTGGCCCCGGGCGCGCCATTAACAAGGATACGGCCGCGGTACCACTGCTCGTTGACCTCTTCATCAATGACGATCGTGTCGCCCTGGCGGAACTGGAGGTCGTCCGCCTCGGTGCCAGCGTAGTCCCAGAGCGCACGGGCGGTGGGCTGGCTCGGCGTCGGGGCGGGCGCGGTGTTCTGGCGCGGCGGGAGCGCCGGCGTCGGCGCCACGGGCGTGGGGGAGCTGACGGCGAGGTTGTTCATCTGCCCCGCTACGGCCGCGACTCCCGTGCTCGCTGACGCGGGGGACGAGAGAGAGGGAAAAGTGGCGCACTGGTTCGGCAGGCGGTCGCGGATGGCCGCGCTGTCCGCTGCGGTGATCACGCCGAGCTGCTCGAGGAGCTGCACGCTCGCGGTCGTCTGCGCGACGAGGTGCGCCGCAAGTGTCTGTGCCGAGGTCTGGTTTGCCATTTCGATGTAGAGTGGAAGGTTTAGATGGGGGGAATGGGGGATGGAGAAGACTCAAACCGACCCGTCGTCTGCGGTCGCGCCATGGTGAGAAATGCGCTGCGCCGTCGTGACGTTTGTCGTCCTGGTCCGTGCACAGCTTCTGTCCACCATTGTGCCTGTTTGGGTGGCAAACGTGACTTTGAGCGGAGATGAGGATATCTCCGTCGGGCGCCGCGGTGTTGAACTCTCCAGGGATGACACATGACAGCTTCAAGCCTGCGAACATCCCATAATGCATAATGTTGAGCATGGAGCATCGTGCACAGCGCGTGGTCGGCATTATCAACCATGTAGGTCGCCGGATCGCCGTAGTGTAGATGTTTGAACGCCGTTCCTCTGCCAGTTGGTGCCACGTTGCCACGGTGCCACGACAAGCGCGCACCCAAATGTCAGCCGGGCAGCTCGCCGATCCCCCCTCAGTCTGGCTGTTCGCCGATCACTCCGGATTGCCGCACAGGCCCGTGCCAAATCCGGTTCTGGATCGGTGCCTGGCAAGCACTGGTGCACTTGATGGGATCTCACTCTTGTGATCTTATGAGGAACACATCGATCCATCGAGCTGATGGCATGCAATCAATTCAGTGTCAGTTGTCTGTTCCCATCTCCTGGATTTCTCAGCTCCGTCTGTCCTCGTGCGGGGTATCCATACATGCATGCTACACTTCGGACGATTACGCGACTCGTGACCCCCCTCCCCTGGGGCCCAATCTATCCCTACAGTAGAAAAAGCCAAAAAAAATGACAAGACCCGGATCCTATCCACCGCGACACTACTGGCCCCATGTGACCCCCGCAAGCGCCTTTGCACTGTCGCCGGCGGCATCGGTCACGAGGTTGACTGTGCGGAAGACGGCGTTCTCGGCGGCCAGGCCGTCGAGGTAGAGTTTACGATAGCCGGCCGAGTTCCAGAGGCCGCCGCCGAGGTTGAGCGCCGTGCGCTCGGGGAAGACAATGCTGCGGTCGCCCAGAGTCTCGAGCGTGAGCTTGATGATGCCCTTGCTCGCCGACTGAGCAATCTCGAATGCGGCCTTCTGCGCTGCCTCCTGTGCGGGAGTGGAGATTGTCACGCCCTGCTCCTCGGGGAACGCCCACTTGAAGACGACACGGCCGGCGCCAGCGACATAGGCGTTGCGCTTGCTCTGCGCCTCGCCGATCGAGAGACCCGCCGCAAAGTCGGTCATGAGCGCCACAATGCCGATGAGCTCGGTGGGGTCCGACACCTCAAAGTACTCCAGAAGGTCCTCGTACAGCGCTGTACGCTCGGGAACCGGAGCAGAGTAGATGCCGGGGCTGTGCTCGCGGTCCCACACCTCGAGAAGGTATCGAATCGCCAGGCGACCGATCCAGAACGCGGAGCCCTCGTCGCAGAGCATAAAGCCCCACCCGCGGGAACAGCCGACGTCCTCGAGGGGAAGGCCCTTTGAGAGACCAGCGCTGGATGGCTTCCGGGCCCGGAACTCGACGTCAATGTTGACATCGCGGGTCTCGGATGGTGGGCTGGGGGGAAGCTCCTCGGTGCTACGGACACGGATAGTGCGGCCAATAGTGCCGGTACCGCATACGACAGCCACACAGTGGTCGATACCACTCTGGACGAGGGCAGGGGCGGCGAGAAGGAGGACGTCTGGAGTCAGCAACTGTGGTACATCCCTCGCAACTCACCATTCGTGCACGAGATGCAGTCACCAGGGGTCCCGAGGACGTGAGAGACAAAGGGAACGAACGCGGTCGCGTCCGCCGGAGTGGTCATGCCGGCGAGAGCGATCCAGCAGAACTCGAAGAGCGACTCCTTAATGGGCGCGAGGCGGCCGCGCGGGGTGTTGGCACCGGACGGCGCGGGCGACGCCGCGCGCGACACCGCGCGTGATGTGAGGCCCGCCAGCTGGACAGGGAGGGGAGGGATGGAGAAGTCGGCAGGGAGGTGCGTGGCCGGGAGCTGCTGGAGGGCGCGGTACGTCGCCTCGAGGATACGGTCGGCAGCCGGAATGTGGCCTACGGACTGGCTGGGATGTCAGCGGTGGAGGCACGGCTGATGGGCCGGAGTTTGGCCTGAGTTTGAATCGCAGGTACTCACACATTGCAGGGACCGGCTGTACCACGGACCTCGATGCCGTCCTCGGAGCGCACGACGACGCACACCTTTGTGCCGCCGCCGTCGGCGCAGAGAATGAGCTTGGGGCGAGTAGTGGTCATGATGATGGTGCGATCGCAAGCGAGGGCAAATGGGGACAAGAGGGGCTGTGTTTGGATCTGGCCTTGGCTGACACGAGTGGCAAGTTGCGGTGTGGCGTTACTACTCTGATGAGAGGCTAAGAGAATGTGATGGGATCGCGCGATATCGAGGTGGTCGGATCAACGACTGCGGCGGCGAGCTGGCGATCTAGGAGAGCGTGAGACTGATCGCGTCCTTGTGAGCGGAGGGTTTTGTATCGCGGAGAGAAGGGTGCGTGGGGGAAAGACGGGGCGTAGTGACAGCACGAGTCGACGGGGATGGGGCTTTTAACAATCGTCCAAAGTGTTCCACACGGCTGCTGTACACTACTGACATCCTCATCTCCGTGCTCGCCGAGATCCCTGGAGGCGACTTTGCGTCTCTGGTTGGCCAAGTGGAGCAGGCATTGCGGCGAGGCCGGGTCGGTGTTGGCGACGAGGAACAGGCAAGTGACGGGTCCTCGGCGCGATCCAGCACATATCGGCGAGGACGCCGGCGGCGCCGTCACCGCATTTCTGTGGCCTCTGGGCTGGAAATTGCCATTCCTATTCCCAATTAGTCTGCCTGGACAGTGTTTTACCCTAATTGCATTCAGATCAAGACTTGAAATCGCTAAATGCCCCGCAGACGCAGACGACGGGTCAGGCGGGGCCCTGAGTAGCGTGATCTGTAGTATTATAGTAGTGTGTGAGAGGTGTTGCACGATACGGCGATTGTCCCGAGATGCCTTGCTGTTTCAACTTTATTTTATCATCATCGTGGCCAGCATGCAGCCAGCACAGCCAGTACCCATGTTGAGCCCGGTGGAACGGAGGTAAGTAGTTGGATCCCAGCCTCTGTGCACAATAGTGCATATGCGCATAAGTTGGTGTCAGCACACACCAGTACCGACAGCGCACACAGAGGTGGTGCATACACAAGCCAGCATGATAGCGAATTATAGATAACCTCCTCATGTACTTCGAACCAGCATCCGCGGCCGCCCCAAGGCGCCCCTCATCTCCAAAGCTCCTAGCTCGCCCAAGAACCGTACACGTGAACGCCGAGCGGCACTGCTTACAGTAATGCACAATTTCGTCCATCGTCCAATTCACAATTCACAATGTGCGTTCCGAGCATCCAACCGCTAGAGCCGCGGCGCGCTACCCGGCACTCGTAGCGGCCCCATCGCGGAGCACCATGCCTCCCCCACAAACCCGCCGCCATCCCGCTCTCGTGGAATACAGGCTACGGTACTAAGGTGGTGCTATCTCGCCGCACGCGGGCAGACTAGTTCGCTAGCCCTCTAGCTGGCCGGTGCGGAGGCGGTGAGGAGACAACATGGGCTAGGGCCGACGGTCACTTTGCCGACGAACCAACCACAATACTCTTGTGATATACACTGGACCCCAAACCGCTGTAGGCAAGATGCTGGACGCGCCTTTGATATTGTGTGCTGGGCGGATGGCGTAGCTCGTATGCGCTCGTATCTCGGAATCACATCCGACCAGACGCCTAGGGCAGAATCTCGGCAACAGTCCGATACCAATCGGATACCAATCCCCTCACGGCCCTCATTCACTCATCCGACGATCCAAAGGCCGCCATTACACTGCTGGCATGATAATCAGGCTGTACCAACATGGCGGTCTGGCAAAAGCGGCTTCAGACCGTGTATCCAGAGCTCTTGGACGACAACTCGCCACTCGGATCTTTGGTCATTCTGCTCCGACCTCGGGGTTCACCGCCCGCGGACTCGCCGGATGTTTTGACAATGCAGATCACTTCTAGACGCCGCAAAAGACCGCCGATCCGAAGATCAGCAGTATCTGGACCCACCATACGCGGTCCGTGCACAATCTGGACCAGTCGAGCCTGGGATCGTCGGCCGAGGCCCCTGCTGAATCCCACGGGCACACTTCCGAACTGGACCTGTTCTCACACATCACACGATCACACGACGATAGACTTTTGAGACCATCTGACGACAGGTCCAGAGGCACCGGACACGTCCAGACCTCCGAAACGCTGAAGTATAGGGCATACAGCAACAAGATGTCGATGACCGAATTGTCCTCGGGTTCGTTCTTGGGCCGGTTCTTCGGGATCCAGATTCAGAACAATCGCAACACAATGAGTAGGGATAACGGTGGGAGGAACGTTATTCACACGAATGCGGACAGCACCCTTTGGTTAGGAGTAATCTGCTACACGACTACGAGAGCCCAGCCGCCCGTTTATCCCGATGTTGTTCCTAAATCTCTTTACTGTTTCTTCCGTTATTCCCACCACAGCTCGCTCCACACCACACTTCTTCCCCACTCCACTAACTCTGTCGAGAGCTCACGAACAGCTGACTGGTCATGGGGAAGCGTCAGAGTTAAACTCTCGCCATAACCATGACGTCGCTGACAGTATCTTTTGTTTTCATTCCGAAACAGCAACCGCAGAGGTTTGTGTGGGCCCACTTCTTAATTCATTCTGATACTATTCAATTCACAATACAATACGTGTTTGTTGTCAAGGTACATGAGTCTGCACTGCGCAGAGCTCGGATTGTGCGGCACTTAGTCGCTGTCGGAGGTGCCCGACTGGTCCGAAGGGCCAGACTGGTCAGAGGGACCAGAGTTGTCGGTACCCGAGGTGTCCGAGTCGGCCTTGCGCTTCATGTTGCGGCGCTTGGCGGCGCGGGCATTACGCTTCTGGAGGGCGCGGCGCCTGTCGTCCTCCGAGTCCGAGCCCGAGTCCGAGCCCGAGTCCGAGTCGTCCGAGGCCCGCTTCTTGAGGGCAGCCCGCTTCTTGACCATGCGCTTACGGCGCCTGTCGGACTCGCTGCCCGAGGACACGGAGGCGGCGCTGTCGTTCGACTCCGAGCCCGAGTCGGCCCTCTTCTTGAGCGAGCGCTTGCGGCGGCGGTCGCTTTCATCGCCGGAAGAAGCGGAGGGAGCGGAGTCCGAGGCCGAGCCCGAGTCACGCTTCTTGAGCGAGCGCTTGACGGTGCGCTTGCGGCGGCGGTCGCTCTCGTCGCCGGAGGAAGCCGAGTCCGG